>CAEFZX010032226.1:0-49562 GCA_903066825.1 Alfaro cultratus
ATTATATTTTTAATAAAAAACACTCTCTCTCTCTCTCTCTCTCTCTCTCTCTATATATATATATATATATATATATATATATATATATATATATAATTACTAAATTGAGTAATTAAAATGTATAAAAACCAGCGTTAAGACCATGGATAGATAACATCCTGACCAAGTACAGGGCATAAACGAATGTTAAGTGACATGATTTATAATAACCCCAAAAATATGTTGATTTGTATTAAAATAATAAACAATAGAAGATAATAAATAGCTGTAATCTTAAATTAAATTAAAAGCCGACCCACTTCCTGAAGACCCTCAGGAAGGTGTTTTATTTTTCATTTACTGTAAACCTGTCAGTACAAATGACACTGACAGGTGTCGTTTCTTTTTTGAGGACTTTTCTTTTTTCGTGACGTTTTTTTATGATAAAACATTAACAGGAGATTTTTCCCCTTACAGGAAAAAGCAATTGGTACATTCGTATCAAAAAGTGCCACAGCCCCCTCCCCTAAGCCGCATATTGTGGTGGACAGCCCCCACTCTGATTGAAACGGTGAGTCGTTCATGTGTTTATTGGCTCGGAGCGATCCACAAATAGCATCAGCTCTCTAGGACTCTGACTTTTTAATTCCAGCACACGTCCACCGCTGTGTGGCAGATGCTCTCTGGTCCAATTAACACAGGGGCATCTAGTTGGGTCTTAAAAAGCATGACCAAACTGTGAGGGCGCGATAAGGCAGAGGCTGTGAAGCCGTCAGATGTTGCAGCTCAAAGGCTCAACTCTGCAAAAACACAAAATATTACCAAGTAGTTTTTTCTCTAGTTTTCGGTGCAAAAATCTTAGTACACTTGAAATAACGACAAAAGAAACATTTCAGGAAGATAAAGAAGCTTGTCTTAAGTAAAATAATTTCTTAATGGTGAAAAAATACCGGCAGATTATTTTACTTTAACAAGATATTTGTTATAAGTGAAATATAAAACAAAGGATTAGGACAATGCAAAGAAAATAAAAACAATGCAGAATAAATCCTAAATAATATGAGAATAAAGTACTAATGTTACAAGAATAAAGTCACAGTTTTATGACTTTATTCTCAAAGTATCAGGACTTTATTCTCATTATTTTGATTGTTCAAATAATGAATACCCTATTCATTATTTGAAAAATGAATTATTATTCATTTTTGGTTAATAATAAATAATTATTACAAATATTCTGGTAATATTATGACTTCATTCTCAAAATATTAGGACTTTAATCTCATTATTTTGACTTTATTCCTGAAATATTATGACTTTCTCATTTTCTTACAATTCTATTCTCATTATTTCAACTTATTCTTGTACGAATTTATCTTGCAATGTTATCATTTATTCTCAATATACTTTGTAATTTTATTTTTCTTTAGTACGATCCTAATATTTTGTGGCAGAAATTATCTTCCAGTGGAACTAGTCCTTTTTCTTCAATATTAAGGAATTATTTACTTAAATAATCTCCTATATTTTGCTGAAAAGTAACTTGTAAGTTAGTTTTGTCTTATTTCAGGTCTGTTAAGACATTTGCAGAAGAAGCTAGACCAACACTACTTGGTTGTATTTTGTTTTTGGAGCGCAGCATCTGTATAATCTAGATGTTATGGGTTATGTAATGCTTCTCCTCCTCCTCCTGCCTGACTTGCAGAAACTCCATGCTGTTTATATATTATCCTGTCTCCCACTGTCTCACGCGTGCTTAATCCGCCTCTTCTCTCCTTCCTCAGGTCATTATCATCTCTACGGCTCCAGATTCTCCTTTTTTTATTTTCTCTCTCTTGTTTCTTCTCCTCTCATCTGTGAATAATTCTCTCCATCAAAGACAAGAGAGACGCGGAGACGCTGCCAGTGTCCAGCTGCTAGTGCCGTTTTGCTCCTGCTAATGAATACTCCAACTTCTGCGCTGTGTTTGCTGAGCTGGAGGGGAGGGGGCGGAGCTTCGCCCGTCCTGAGCTGCAGTGTGAACATCAGACTACAAACACATGCAGACGGGAACAAAGTCAGGTGTAAATCTAGGACCTAGCAAGAAGCGCACACACTTTCCTGTCTCTCTATCTCTTACACACACACACATGCACACATGCGGATACACAGAGTTTGTAGTATGTGTGTAGTTCATGTGCTCTTTGGATATGTGTAGCAGTGACGTGCGGTTAGGGGAGGCAGGTGAGGCAGTGTTTCACCTGTATGAGTAAAAATAAGAAGTAAAATCAAATTATCCATTTTAGTTTTCTATAAATTGTTTTTTTATTGGTCATTTCAACATTTTCATGATCAAATTTGCTGAATTTACGCTGCATTGCCTGTTGAGATGCTTTAAAGAATACCGGCGCAAGGCAGTGTAGTGCCGTTCCTCACCTCTGGGGGCGCTGTATCACCAATCTACTTGTTTAATTGCACATTTTCTACACATGTTGACTTTCCACAGTATGTTTGATTTATTTGGTGAATGTTTGGGACACATTTAGTCTTTCAGATCGGCCATAAATGTGCAGTGGAAATGGGGCGAGTGAGGCAGAAATTACCATGCCTCACTGACAGGGGGCAGTGCTGAGCCCGATAGACGCAGCGAGCAACAGGTGCTCTTCTTCTACGCTTTGAAAAGAATGAAATCAGAGATGGAACAAAAGGCCACTCTCTATGGCTGCCAGATTTTTTTAAACAACACAATGAAAGAAATATTTGTGGTGAAGGATAGGTTCATATAAAATAAAGATAATATCACACACGATTTTCAATTTTAATCAGAAAAGAGAGAGATCAGCCAACAAAAACATTCAAATAATCAAATAACATTATTAAATATTGATTTATCTTTCTTGCTATTGTATTGTTAAAATTAGTTGTAATCAAAATTAAAATATAGCTTCCATTGACCCCTTCGGCGTGACGTCAGATGTGCAGGATCCCACCTCCCTGCTGGAGGGCAAAAAGCTGCTCGCTAACGATGACTAGCATTGGTTTAGCTGTTAAGTTGTCAGTGTAACCCGCTAAATCTTAAATGTGCACCTGGTATATAAAAGAAAAAAAGGATGCAGTGTTTTACTACTAATTTTCAACACTACAATAACAACTAGATAACAAGGTCAGGATAAAGTTTTAACTAAGAAAAAATACTGAGGGACAGGGAAGTAGTTCTGTTATGCTAGCAAAAACGATCTAAACACCAACACTGACAGATTATCAGTAGAGCAGTTGTTTAAATTAGCTAATCTACCACCACAGTGTTAGCTTAGCTAATAGCAGCAGTAGCTAACCTACGATCACTTATTAATAACCGCAAAACAAACATAAAGCCTAACAACAAAATATTGTGACGAACTGAACGTTCTGTTCTTTGTGAGGGAAGTGTTTGGGTGTTTTTTGATGCTGAATCCTGAAACAAAGTGGCGTTGTTGTCAGTTGCTATGGCAACGAGCCTGCATTTAGCGTAGCCGACGAATAGAGCGAGAAACAAGTAGTTCTGAGATGTTCTTCAACGGATTTTCTCCGTTATTTTCCCCTTTGCTGTGACGCGCTGCACTAAAATAATAATCCCTACATCTCCAGGTTTAGTTAATTGTTCTACCGCGGCAGAAGGAATCGTCTTTTGCCCTCCAGCGATTTCCAGATGTAAACAATAATATGCAAGGGGTCCATATTGGATTTTGGACTCTGGTGAAGTCCGTGCCTCGCTGGTCGTGAGCCTCACCGCACGTCACTGATGTGTTGTAGTTCATTCTAGACACAAAAAAATAAGAAAAAGAAAGCCATCATAGAGTGGTCGTTTCAACCAGGACCAAAGCTTCATGCACTTGTACAGACTATGGAGAGAAAGAACTCAAACCATCCGTTGTGCATCCATTTGGCGGTTTGAGGGAAAACGTCGGGCTCCTATTGATGTCAGATGAGCGGAAAAATGAGGACGGACTCGTCGGCCTCATCATGTTACGCAACCTTGAAACGTGTCCCTCTTCGTCTTCTTTTTTAAATCATCCAAACGTCTCGTCAGGAGGGGATCTTTCTCGCCAGACTTTTACGGGTTTCCAGGATCGGGGTTGGACTGTTTGGATCACCACTCGGTTGTTTTTCTACCATTCCAGGACTTAAAGTTTTTGCTTTCTCAATCGGAGAAAAGAAAAAAAAGAAAAGAAAAAGTCATTGTCACGCTTCAACAGATCAAATTGTTGCCCATATCATCTATCTGACAGGACTTTAGAAGGACACACACTTCTGTGTTGCTTTTATCAGTGTGTGTTTCAGTGTTTGTGGGCGTGTTTGTTTTGTACTTGTGTGTATGTGTGTGTTTGACACGTATCTGTGCTCACCGTCGTCCCTTCCTCCTCCTCCCATCGTTTTTCTGTCTCCACTCCTAAAATTCAGGCGTCTGCACTGAGAAGTTTGCTTCAGAGCCAAACTTTGTCTCGTTTTGTGTCTCTAAAATGTGTGAGTGTGTGAGAGACAAGAGAGTGTGTATGTGTGTGTGTTCTACTCGTGCCTCATTGCACTATAGGTGGGGAAGCACCGTCTTTGATAGACGTTAGTTTTTATTGTCTATGTTGTCTCTGATAACTGCTGCCAGTCACCAGTCAGCCCTCCTCTCCTCTCGAACCCTTTTGCCTGATGTAAGTAACCGTGTTAATCGTGTTCTTCTTTCACTAATTTATGTGCTGAATGTTGGCGCGAAAAACTCAGATGGGATCGAAAGTGGTGAAGTGCTGGTGTATTTTGCTTATAATTATTCAAAGGAACACAACAACTTAAAACAAAATGTGAAAAAACTGCTGCTTTACAGGCTGATGACTGAAAGTACGGAACCCCATTCCTGCCAATTTTAAACTGGATGCAATTATCGGGAGTTAAAAAGTTATAGTAATAGCACTCAAAGGAATCATTTAGTTTATATCAAAGGCATATTTAGGAAATAAAATATCAAAATTGTGAGTTTGAGGTCATAATTACATTGAAAACAGCTTAAAAATATTTTTTTGTGCAATATAAATTTCAATATTTATGAAAGTAACTTAAGAAGTCCTATTTATGTGACAGAAATGGTCAGTTTTTAAAGTAGTAGCTTCATAAAATTCAGAAAGCTCAATTCAAGTCATAAAAATAAAAAAGATGTCAATTAAATAAAATAAAAATTCTATAAAATTAGCTTCATTTTATAGAAAATTAATTTTCTATTAAAAATGTTTTTTCCTAGGAAAATTGGGTCAAAATTGTGAATGTAACGTTTATGAGAGTCAAAATAATATATTTTTAATATCTTTCAAAACCAATCAGACACTCAAAGTTATGATTTCAAAAATGTGTCATAATTTTGAGTAAAAAGATTATATATTAACATTATCATGAGATTTAAAGTCATACCTTGGATCTGAAGTCACAACATTATTTTTTTAAAAAGTAAATAAAATGAAAGAAATTAGTTTAAAACTGAAATTATTTTTTTAAATTTGAGTTTCAAAGTAACTGAGTTAAAAAGTCAACTATTGTGAAACCCATGATAAATTGAGATAAAAAGGTCAAAATTCTGAATGATGAATTTATTTTCTTTCAGTCTCTATCAAACATTCAAATGATCATGATAAAATTCAAAGTTCACATTTCCCACCGCTAACACAAATATTTTAGAAATGCAATGTGGCAGTTATGGGCTCCCGTACATGTTTGGAACCCCCTGAAACAAAGCCGACGTGGAGGGAGGAAAAAACAGCACTTATAAACCAATAGAGTTATGAAACCACGTCTGTCACTGCTAATGCGGCTGAACCTGAGCAGAACAGTAACGCTCGGCGTATTGTTGCCACTACCCTCTAATCCGCTCCCGCACAAACACACGCCGTGTTCTCCAGAGGCGGATCTACTTTCTTTCTCTTTACGTCCGGATGAAGGAAATCAGGTCACTCGCTCTCTGTTCTTTGTTTCTCCAGTCAGGGGATGATCAATCAGCTCGTTGAAGGTGGTATTGATTCATTGGAGCTCCATAATAATTCTCCTCCTTCGGCTCTCTTCTTCTTCTTCTTCTTCTTCTTCTCCTTTTCATTCCACCTGCTTGTTTTTATTGTTTTTTCCCAGTCCTCCATCTTGTCATGTTTCTTATTGTTTGCTTCCTCTCTCTCTCCTGCTGTCTTCTCTTGTTCGTGCCAGTCCCGAATGGTCATGGGGAAACATGTTTGCATGCTTATATTAACACGAATGATGTCAACTTGATGCAATGAAAAATTCTATAAGTGATGCTTTAAGCAAAATCTGACAATGAACTTGATACTAATACTACTAATGACGACTAAATGGAGACCTAGTAGTTTAATCTCTGTTGTCAAAAAAACTACAACAACGATGAAAATGACGTTTATGCTGTGTTTATCAGTGTTCTGTTTCCTTTCTGTCGGTTTACAGTTGTTTTTTATATATATAATTTATTCAAGAAGTTTACTTTTTTATTGGTTGTTGGTGAGATTGAGGGCGATTGTTTCAGTCTGAACAGGTCACAGGATGTTGGTGAATGTGTAAGTAACAGCGTGGCTGAAGCAACAATTATGGAAATAAAGGATATGTATCATCCGCTCTGGTGTTTCTGGCTTCTTCTTCTAACTGTTGCCGCTCTCCTCCAGGCAGAGTATCAAATGTAAAGCTGGGGGGATATCAGGTTTTTTACCCTCTGTAATTGACTGGAGTATTAGGATTAACATGCTCCACCTGCAGAAAAGCTCTCAGACTCTCCGCTGTGCATTAAGTCCTGTAATTATTCAGCCACTTTGTCATGAATTCTTCATCGAGGCCCGAAATACAGCGCCAGCAAAAACACAAAGTCTCACCAAGTGTTTTTACTCTGGTTTCCAGAGCAAATGTCTTACTTCACTGGACAAAAATAACTTCAGCAAGACATAGGAGCTTGTTTTAAGTCAATAATTCATTAATATTGGCGAAACATTAGCAGATTATTTCACTTATAACATGGGGATTAATGTCTTAGTATAAATTAAATAATCTGCCAGTGGAATTTGTTCAGTTTTTATATATAATTTTTTTAGAAACAAGTCTGCATATCTTTCTGAAAAGTTTCTTATAAGTTAGTTTTCTTATTTCATATTATTTTCTATTCATTTATGACCCCGTCGTGATTGAACACTGTAAAAACACAAAATCTTAGCAAATCTAGTTTCCAGTTAAAATATGTTAGTGCTCTTAAAATAAGACAATAAAATATATTTTCAGCAAGACATAAGAGCTTGTTTTACGTAAACAATTCCTTAATATTGGTGATTATTTCACTTATGGGGAATAATATCTTATAATTGAAATAATGTGCCAGTGAAATTTGTTCATTTTTATATAACTTCTTAGAAACAAGCTCCTACATCTTGTTGAAATGTTTCTTGTAAGTTAGTTTTGTCTTGTTTAATATTATTTTCTATTCTTAGGCGTTTATGACCTTGTTGTGTTTGAACACTGCAAAAACACAAAATCCTACCAAGAATTATTGGTCTATTTTCTAGTGTAAATATCTTAGTACACTTAAAATAAGACAAGTTACTTACTTTCAGCAAGTTATAGGAGCTTGTTTTTTATCGATGTATGCTTCTTGATGTTAAAGGTTTTCTGAAATGTGTTTAAAATGCCATAACCCAAATCTAATCAGTTTTCTCTTTCAAAAATCTTTGTATCAAAATAAAGCTAGCAGGTGGGAAACTAAGTATCACAGCAGCTGCTTCAGTTTCAGAAAAATTGAGGATGAAACAAAATAATTTGGATTTGTTTTATGTCGATCACAGATTTTTCCTTTTTTTTGCATTATGTAGGATATAAATCTTTCAGAAATATTCTTAAATAAAGATTTAAAGTTTTTTAAACCAAAGGTCCACATTACCTGTGTAATTATTGATGCAGCCACCACGTTTTTGGCACTACCAGAGCTCCATACTAAATGCTGCTTTATCATCTTCCAGCCAAGAGCCTGGTGTTTCCATGGATACCAAATACATCTATGTTTAACAAAATGGAGGCGCAGTAATGAGAGTAGGGAAAGTTAAAATCTTAAATGATCCACTCAGAGAATAAATCTGGGGAAAAGTGTCTTTTATTCAACTTTTTGTTTAAAACTAATAAACTACAAAAAACAAAAAATTCCTTAACATTGATTTTTTTTTTTTTTAAAGAAAAAAGCTACTATTTCCACTTGCAGTTTATTTCACTTATATGGTAACTATTTTCTGACCATTTTATAAGTGAAATAATCTGAAAGTGAAACTAGAAATTTGTATAAACATTCAAGAATTACTGACCTAATCCAGCTCCTATTACTGAGCTGGATTAGGTCAGCTCAGTAATAGCTGACCTATTACTGACTTACTTACTATTACAAGTAAGTTAAGTATTACAAGTAAGTTTATAATTTACTTACTTGCATAAGTAAAATTACTCAGTGGAATTTTGTGTATTTGCGGTGAAAATCGACTTTTTAAATTGATACTATGAAATTATTCATTACTATTATTAATCTTGCTGTAAAGCTACTTGTGAGCAGTGGTTGTCCTAACATATTTTTACAAGTATTTACGGTTTATTTTCAGTTTTTGGACGCCCTCCATCTTCTGCTGCCCTGGGCAACTGCCCATATCAAAAACTGCCACTACTTATAAGTTACTTTTGTTTTATTTCAAGTGTATTAGCAGATAAACACCAAAAACTAGACCAGAAACCGTTTGTACGGTTGTGTTTCTGCAGCGTGCGCTCTCTAACTTCTGCTCTCTCTCCCTTTTTTTTTTTGTTTTGTTTTGTTTTCTTTTAATCACTTTTATTATTCGTCGTGTCGCTGCTGCTGGAGCGAAAAGCCGCGCAGTAGCAATTTGCAAGCCGAATACTTGAGCAGACAGCAGAGAGGGGCGATCACAATGACGGAGGAGGAGGAGGAGAAGGAGAGGATTAAACAAATGAAAAGAGGATGACGAGGGCGAGGAGGCGGCAGAGGAGGAGGAAGAGGAGCGCAGGGATGCATGGGGAAACCTGGAGCAGCAGAGGAGAAAGCTGTGGAGGATGGGTCTGTATATAAACCATCCATAATGGGCAGCGACAGACCACACACACACATTTATATAAATATATTTAAATATATGTGGCAACCCACCAGTTAGCTTTGCTTTAACACTAAAGACTAAGAGAGAAAAATGAGAAGATGAGAGAGGAGGGAGGGTGAGGGGGGATTTCTGTCTCCATGGCAACTTTCCCACCGTGCAAAAAAAAAAAAAAATCATTTAGTCGGAAAGACATTTCACTCAGTTCAGTGAGCTGTAAGAGGCAGCGGACGGGAGGGGAGGCGGTTTGTTTCTCTGAAGGAATTTCTCTAAAACCCGACAGCTAAACATGAGCTGTTACTGCAGCGTGGATTAAAAAAATAGAGATAAAACCAATACAGCCAGAGATAACGACGATAAACAAGAATGCAATGGCTCTGCAGGACAGGAAGGTCCAGCTGTCTGTGAGTCGTGACGTTGGTGTTTTTGTTTTCAGGCTTTAAAAGTGAATATTGCACTGAAAAAACACAAAATCTTTTTACATCTGTTTCCAGAGCAAATATCTTAGTAAATAAGACAAAATTGAATTACAAGTAACTTTTCAGGAAGAAATAGCAGCTTGATTTAAGTAAATAAATCTTTAATTTTGATGAAAAATTACTAGTTTTATTAGCAGGTTATTTTACTTATAATATGGGAAAAATGTTATAAATGAAATAATCTGCATGTGGAACAAGGACATTTTTATTAATATTAAAACAATTATTTACTTAAAACAAGCTCATATAACTTCCTGAAAAGCTACAGGATATTTACACTAGAAACTAGACAAACATTAAGTGTTAAGATTGTTTTTTGCATTGTATTGCAAAACACAAATACTAACAAGATCTTGTGTTTCGCGATACAAAGAGTCAAAATTCTGTCAAAAATGTTTGACTTTTCAAACTCAAAAATGTCCATGTTTTCTTCTGGAAAGTTTCTGAGATGAATCTCAATTTGTTTTTAGTGCAAATTTTAAACTCTTTCAAGCTCAGAAATTTCCAAACTGTTTCTAGAAAAATGTTGAGATTAATCTGAAACATTCTGAGTTTTTTCAAGCTAAATTTTTGACATTTGAAACTCAGAAATTTCCAAGTTCTTTCTCGAAAACTTTTGAAATTATTATAAAAATTTTACCTTTTCTCTAGAAAATATTCAACTTTTGAAACTCAGAAGTTTTCATGTCTTTTTCTAGAAAATTTTTGACATCAAACTAAATAATTCGGAGTTTTTTTTTCAAACAAATTTTTTACTTTTAAAACTCAGAAATGTCCACGTTTTTTATAAAACATTTCTGAAATTAATCTAAAAGATTCAGAGTTCTTTGACTGAAATTTTCTCCTTTTTTTCTAGCTATATTGGCCCTAACAGGCTGCCGTACCTTTGCTACACATCACCAGCAGCAGCCTTGGTAGAGAAACCCAGAGAGGATGAGAAATGTATGACATCCCAAATGTCCCAGGAAGCTCTGATAACCACTTCAGAGGATTTAAGTGTAGCAGCATGTTGGCTGTGATTACCTGTTGTGAGGCGACCATCTGGCCGTCCCAGCTGGATAAAACGGTCAGGAGAGAGATTGTCTTCGCCACACCACCTGGACCTTGCAGACACAGAGCACCATATTTTTCATTCATATTTCATTATGTCAGTCTCTGACATTAAATAAAAAAGAAAAAACCCAAATGCAGTCAAAGTAAACATTGTCTGGCTTCCCGAAGACACATCTAGAGAGCAGGTTCTCTGTAATTGCTTGGCAACTGCCTGCATGGTGTGTGTTGAAGTTCAAAGCTAGACAGCATATCTCCAAGCAGCAGAAAACATCAGAGGTGCCTACGCAGGCAGGCACAAACAAACATTCACAAGCCGGCCCGTCTGTTTAAATTGGCCATGTTGCTCGGTCACAATCGAAACGCTGTGAATGTTTAGATAGAAACTTTACTCATCTGCTGCCGGAAGGGACACGGCTGTTTTCTCCCGCCTGCAGAGTTTAGGTTAATCTGATGCAGATTATTGTGTCAGTGGGAGGTTTTGACTTTGATGAAAACAGAACCGAGTGACCATCAGCAGAACGGACCGCTGGACCAATGTGAAAGGCTGCAGCAGGAAAATGTGACCCAAATCTGCTTCTTTTCACCCAAATGCGACTTATATCCAGCTTTTCACCCCACAAAAAATCCAATTTGTTCCACTTATATACATGGTAAGAATCAGACGTGGGTTGTAACTGGTTGCATTTACTCAATTACATTTACTTCAGTAACTTTTTAAAAAATTTTACTTTTAGGAGTAAGTTTTTTATTGAAAGTAACTGATTAGAATTTTTTTATTTTGCTACTTATATGAACTATTTTGGTCCATCTGATGATGTAATTTTTAAATATTAAATGATTGATAATTTGATCAGTTACTCAGTACTTGAGTCAACTTTTTACCAAATATTTTTACTCTTACTTGAGTAATTTCTTGAATGGCTGCTTTTTACTTTTTCTTGAGTTAAAGTATGTTGAAGTAGTGCTATTCTAATTTAAATACAATTTTTGGGTGGGCTGCTCTGCTCACCTCTGGTACTAATTTGGATTTGTATCCAATAGTTTGCAAAGTGTCTGCAGTCTGATCAGACATGTCAGGTTTTTATCACACAGGCTTTTATATCACTGAAGTGAGATTTGCATTATAATTTTCATCAAAAGAAGCCAGACACTGGAAATCAAGATGTAAACAGTGGCTGGAAACTGTAATTGTGAATGTATGAAAGGAAAAAATATAGTAAAAAATAAAAATAAAGAAAAACAATCAGACCATTTCTGGTTCTGAATTCGCATCCAAACATTCTTTCTTATATAAATTCTAGTCAATGCGCCACAAAAGTTCCGTTGCTAGAATCTGTGCTGTCTTTTTATTATCTTCTTAGCGCTGTTACGCTCGTATCGGCTCTTTTTGCTGAATAAACTTGTAAAAATCGATCCATAAACGGCTCCAACCGTTATTACTTCCGTAAACAGAGCGCTGCTGTTGACGTCAGCGTTCTTCTTCTGCGCATGCGGGGCGCTTTTGGGGACATTAACAGTTAATACCCTTGGTAAGCAGTTGCTATGACAACAGTGAACAAGCTTATAACTAGCTCTCGCGACCTTCCTGATTTATGAACAATATGCGTACATTACAACTATTATTTGATCAAAAACTGTTTGTGTACTCTACCCACCTATGTGTAATACTAAGATAAATATCAGTGATATTTACTGTAGTACTTTCTTATTTACCGATCTAGCTAAATTAGCTACGCTAATTTAGCGTAGCTTAGCTAAATTAGCTAAACTAATGTAGCTTAAATCTGCAAGTAGTATGTATGCACGACCACGTAAAAGATGGGACTTCAACAAAAAATTGGAATTGAATACAATAGCTGTCAAAAACTGTTTGTTGATTATTTAAAAATACGTTTAGCTGCATGTTGTGTTGACTTACTGATGAGGAATTACACTGGGATTACAACCTTTGGTGTCAAACATGAAGTGGTTGATGATGAGTATGTAAAAATCAAAATGAGTCAAAGTGATGTTCAGTTTGTGATCCCTTGAACCCACCAAGTCAAAAGCAAAGAAACCTGTTTTCTGAAGCAGCTTTAGTCATCATGCTGGTGTCCCTCAAGTGTTTGACGGGGGATTTTTACCTACTAAAGAAATTTGGTGACATCTACTGGAGATACTGAAAAGCTGATCACTGCTGAGAATATGAAGCAGAACAATAAATATTGAACTTCTGTCTATAGGCTTAGTTAAATTGAACTATTTAGTACCCATTAACCACAAACCAATCTCATAAGATAAAATGTTTTGTTGTGAGTTAAATAATCCGCCAGGGGAACTGGTTAATCATTATTTAGGAAGTATTGACTTAAAACATGTGCATATTTCATGCTAAGAAGTTTTTTATAAGTTAGTTTTGTCTCATTTCAAGTGTACTTAGATATTATGCATTAAAAACCTGACCAAAACTAAGTTAATATATATTTTTTCAGTGTATGATTATTGGAAACAAAGTTGGAACAATGATTCTGACAATAAATATGTCCCAGAGTGACAGACAGGAAAACACTGAAGTACTGGGCCGGGTATAGTTTCTATGGAAATAAAACTGTTACCAATAATACTAAATATGATTTCAACTCCCCACTTGCCTCAATTTATTTTTTTAAACATTAAATGATGCTTTAAAGCATTTTATTTTATTTTAAATTTGTTCTATTATGTGAACTGTTACTGCCAGTGAGTGACTGTTATTATTATTATTATTATTATTGTTTGTTGTTTGTTGTAGTCAATAAAACATTTTATTAAAAACAACTGGAATATGTTATTATTTTCACCTTTCTTTAAAGTATTTTCTTAAGAATTCAACACTTTTAATTAAATTTATAATTTCGTGGAAAACAATTTTCATCTATAATGTAAACCTCAAGCTCTTATAAGCCTTTTGGAAACGCAAATTTCCTCCCGCTTTCTTCTCTTCCGAGCCGCAATCTCCCTTGCCAATATGGCGGGCGCGTCGACGTGTTCGTAGCAGTCTTTAGCGTTCAGACCTGTGGAAGGAAGCACTGCGCCCCTTGTGGTATTTTCCATAGACCAAAAGCGAAGAAGAAGAAGTGTTACGTCTTGGTGGGCGGGTCTAGACGTCACTTCCGTAAAAAAATCAAACAAATGAGTTTATTTATGATAACGCTAGCCTCGCAGCTGTGCGGCTTAGTTTTCTATTAAGATTGATTTGATTCCGGTTTACCGGATCCTACACTTTAACGGACAGCCGTGAAACACCAGGTTAGTCCACACCGCTGCCTAACTTACAGTTATAAGGAGACAATTTAGACTCCAACTCTCACTATTGCCAATGCTAATGCTAAATAAGAAGCTCTGTTGAATCACACCGGTTATTGATTCTGGTTTTAAATTCATATGGACTTGATTAAACACAAATATTTACTTGGATTTAGCTTAGGCTGGATTTTTCCATCATCTTCCAACAAATTAGCAGGTTTGATGTTGATTTGGAGCTGCAGTAAAGGGCTAGTTCTACCATTTTTGATCAGCTTTTTCTCCAGATTTAAACACGATTACATGGATTTTATTGTTACACACAAGTTATGTTTTATGATATCTTGTTTTCTTTGCAACATATTAAAATAGGTGATTCTGGAAGTGCTTTAAAGTACAGTTTGTGACTTTAATCTACTTGTAAAACCACCTGCGCAGCTTAAAATAAATTCCTCTCCGAGTTCTGATGCATTATAAACTGTGACTAAAATGTTTGCAATTACATTTATTGGCAATTATTTTTCTTTTATATGTTGTGCACATTCAGATAATTTAAAGTTAGATCATTTCTAAATGAATTACTGTTTGTAAAGGAGAGAACAAGACATTTCTGTGATTATTCAGATCAAACATAAATCCATAAAACATTTTATCAGAAACACTTGTCAATTTAAGAACACATTATAACATTGTTGTGCAAATTAAACAGACACTAAGAGGTTTGTATATACGGCTTTTATTAAAAGGTTTGAGGATAAAAGAAATGTGGCCCTCACCAGCCAAATTACAGTTATACATTTTTAAATATTAAATTTTTTTTTATTGAATTTAACTTTTGTCTGGGCTATAGAGGTACTCATTTTTATTCTCAATTCAGAAATTAATCTGCTTTTATAAGTATCAGAGTAAAGATGGGCTGAGTATAATCATTTTTGTTGGTCTGTCCTATAGAACCTCAATAAGGTACATTGGATTTTGTGACAACAGCACAAAGCCGTTCCAGAGGTGTGAATATTCTTTCCTCTCTGCTTGTATTTAGATGACATTTCCTCCTCCTCCTCCTTCCTTGGACTGAGCTCAGCAGCAGGCATGGAGCCCTCCACCAAACCTGGGCCCAACCAGGTTGCTGATGTGGTGTTCGTCATCGAAGGAACGGCCAACCTTGGACCGTACTTCGAGTCTTTAAGGAAAAACTACATTCTTCCAGCCATCGAGTAAGTTCCTGAACATCCAAACTGGTGAGTTTCATTGTGTCTTTAATTAACTCCCATATTTATTTATTTTTCAAGATATTTCAATGGAGGCCCTCCTGCAGAAACAGATTTCGGTGGAGACGTGAGTGCTCTTCTTACTGCTCTATAAGGGATGCAAGTAATCGATTAATGAGTTGATCTAAAGTTGATTGCTTTTACCAATCAACTAATGATGAATTGATAAGTGGCCAAAATGCTTAATTTAAAAAGACGTTTTTGTGTCAGCTGTGTGAAATACTGACTGAATAATTGCAAAATCATGTTTTTCTCACATTATTAAACTTAGCCATCGAAATTAACTGCGCTTATTGGCATCCTGTCTGTTCATTTTCTGTTATCTTCTCCGCTATTATGTCGTCACTTCCTGGTCTTCGTAGCAAATCGATTAAGAGTGAGCGCTATTCACATGAAATTTAAGCAGCTTGTAGAGCGTTTATATTTCTAACCAGATCCGTAGTGCACTTTTCATCTGTTTAGATCGTTTCTTTTATCCCGTTCTGCTATTTTCCGCCATCTTGGCTCCATTTAGAGATGACCAGTGGCGCCCTCTGCTGAATGGTGGCCAAACTACACCACCAACAGAAGTCTAAACCGATTATTAGTTAATCGGTTGGAGCTAATTTTAATCTAATAACCCATTAATTGTTTGCATCCCGACTCTCTTCACATTCTGACTGAAATCGGAGTGTTTGTTGAAAGTGAGCACCACTTTGTTTCCTGCAGTATGGAGGGACACAGTACGGTCTGGTGGTGTTCAACACGGTCGACTGCGCGCCGGAGTCATACGTCCAGTGTCACGCACCAACCAGCTCTGCTTTCGAGTTTGTGTCGTGGATCGACAGCATCCAGTAAATAACTTCATCTTCTTTAATCCAGATCAATATTTCTCCTCGGAGCTGGGATGATTCTTAGCTTTTGGTTTCCTGCAGGTTCATGGGAGGCGGAGCTGAAAGCTGCAGTCTGATCGCAGAGGGACTTTCTGTGGCTCTGCAGCTTTTTGACGACTTTAAAAAGATGAGAGAACAAATGTAAGCTGGAGTTTGTTCATATCTTCAAATCAGTGTGTTATTTGAGATTAATGTGTGATTTTTTGCGCTGTTGCAGAGGTCAAACGCATAAGGTGTGTGTGCTGCTGTGTAACTCCCCTCCATATCTGCTTCCCGCTGTGGAAAGCGTCAGCTACACTGGCTTCACCGCGGATAACTTGGTCAAAATCATCAGAGATGTAAGAGACGTTCTGCTCTAATTCAAGACTTCAGGTGTAATTAATCAGCTCTAAGCATTTTCCCACATATAATTTTTAAAGTAGAACCAAACAGCTAATTTGAATGTTACTTCCTCTTTAGAAATGTTTGTTTTTGTTTGTACTGTAGTAACTATTATTTTAGTATTTGATTATTCTGATGATTAATCAGTTAATCAGATAAAAAATTGCCACATTTTATAGATTTTTTTATTTAACCACTTATACCTTTTTTATACAATATTAGAAATACATTAAAAGATGCAAATAATAAAATAATTCTAGATTTAAAAATTTTAAAATAAGAAAATAAGCATTTTTGTTGTTGTGATGTTTTATTTTTATTTTATTTACTTATTATTCTTACTATTTCACTTTATTTTTTATTTCTTTATTTCTCTTTTCATCAACTTATTCTCTTGTGTTGTTGTTTTTGTACAGCACTTTGGTGCCGTTTTAAACCTGTTTTTAAAAGTGATGTATTAATAAATTTGACATTAAAATTTAAACCAGGTGAAACTAAAACTATTCCACTTGAACAGTTTTGGGTAAAACATTTTTACAATGTGTTTTTTTAATCTTAAATGCAAAATGAATTTATATTTTCACAGTTTTGGCTTAATTACTGATCTGAATTATGTTTGTTGTTTTTTTTCAGCGATTTACCTGTACTCCTCTTAACGATTAATCAATTACTAAATTAGTTGACAATTATTTCAGTTTTCAATTCATCACGATTAATCCGGTTAATTGTTTAAGCCCTGTTGTACTTAGTTTACCACTCAGCTTTTACATGTTGTTTTCATTTTGGTTTAATAAAGAATAACTTTATTAATTCCTTGAAGAGCATTTACTTAACATTAAATTGCTGCTAACAAGTTGAAAGCAAATCTCATAAAACATTTGAATGTCAGAAATAGTTTGAAATTTGATTCATGTTTGGAAATATTAGCCCAGAATAGCGTAGAGCTTTAAAATGTGTGTCTGAGAGGAAGTATTTAGAGTTTTTGATGGGAAGGATTAAAAAAAAAAAAAACTGTTGTAATTTTTTTCTGCAGAGAGGGATTCACTTCTCTGTCGTCGCTCCGCGGAAGCTGCCAGCTCTCAGGGCTTTGTTCGAATGGGCGTCTCCGGTGACCGGCGCCGTGGAACCGCATCCGGACTACAGCCAGGACCCGTTCCACATGGTGCTGGTCAGAGGAATCTCTCTGCCTGGTGAGACATTCACAGCCAGATCTGACCAGCAGGATCCAGGTTTTAATGGAGCTTCTGGTGCCAGAGAAGCAACACGAGTTCCAGACTTGATTTGGACTCCTTAGTTTAATTTTTTTTTGTTTTTATTAATTTTAAATCAGTTGCAAACACAAAGAACAAAAGAGAACCCCAAATTGCCTCCCACACACACAAGAAAAACAAAACAACAATAATAACACTGCAAAAGCACAACATCTTACAAAGTGTTTTTGTTCTAGTTTCCAGTCCAAATATTTTAGTAAACTTGAAATAAGACAAAACTAACTTAATAAGTTTTTAGCAAAATATAGAGGCTTGTTTTAAGGAAATAATTCCTTAATATTGATGACAAAATGCTAGTTTGACTGGCAGATTATTACTTAAAGACATTTTCCCCATGTTATAACCTAATTTATCTGCCAATGGGACTAGAACGTTTTCATCTATAATAATGAATTATGAATTATTTACCTAAAACAAGTTGCTACATCTTGCCAAAAATGTACTTTTAAGTTAGTTTGTCTTATTTCAAGTTAACTAAAATATTTGCACTAGAAACTCAACCAGAAATACTTGGTAAGATTTTGTCTCTTTGCAGTGAAAATATCCCACATGAATAAGAGATGAGGTGCAATTAGTTTCCCCCTCCAGTTCGTTTCATCTCACGACCACTCTGAGACAAAAAGCAGGAAAAATAAACAAATAAATGAGTAAAATAAAGTGATAAAAGACACAAATCTTAGAGATTAAGTAGGAAAGACTCAACCGGTCCCCAAAGCTTCACAAATATGTCCAATTTGATGACGACTCAGTTTTTCCAAAGGAAGGACGACAGATATCTGCGTAAGCCACATATTTACTGTTGCGACACAATGCGAAGTCCATCGTAACAAAATACAAGAAATCAAAGAATTGTAAACAAAGATTTAGAATGTAGATCCAAATAGTTACATTTAACAGGTAAAACACAGAAAATGAGAAGCGAAAACCCAAAACATTTTCAGTTACAGAATGAAAATCTTTCCAAAAGGTCTGTAGATGATAACATGAGCAGAATAAAGCTCTGTGCCTCAAACATTTACAGCAGAGATTGGAACGGTTGGGGAACAACAGACAGTTAGATCTATAGAAAAGTTTGTGTACAGAAACATAAGTGCATTGAGGGAAAGTTGCATTACTAATCCTGACAGAGTCGAAGCTTGATGGTTCAGAACCTGTAAAGCAAAACTTTGGGACATTTAGTTGAAACCAGGCTATTTTCTAAACCTGTCAGCCCTTAATGAAATACACTGAATGTTTAGTAACAGTTTTAAGTCATGTAGTTACTTTCCTTTGTTACTCCGAGGCCCACAGCTGCTAAAATTCTCCCACTGTCGTGTCGCGCCATTTTGGGTAAATCCTTTTGGATTATTTAGAGTAGCACCTCTGGAGGCTTTGCGCCTCATTTGGACGAATCATATTTGCTCACATCACTTCCAGATTTGACAGCGGTTTGGCATATTTCCGTAAAAACATCCAAACGTTGTTTTTGTTCAGGAAGAAATGGGAAACACGTCAACATGCTTGTGCAAAGTTTACTGCATCATGTCAATGCCCATGTAAGGTGGGGCTGAGTGTTTCCTACATCTGGCTTGAAATATTTTTAAATGCATTGTTGTGTGCAAACTTTAGATATGTGTTTATTTGACATTTTCCTGTTCATTTAATGGAGGAAAAAAATTTTATCATCCACCTACGTTTCTCTCAAACTGCCTTTACTTTATGAACTTCAAGGTTTCTTCTATTTATGTTGTTGCTAAATAATTTATGGCTGTTAATTTTCACACCTTAATTGCTTTTTCACAATTGTTCTGCACTGTATTTATTCCGATGAAGGTTTTAGCGGTCTGACAGAAAGATTTAGTTGTTTTGAGCCATTTTTTTTTGGTGCGTAGGAGAGAGAAATACATGAATCCCAACACCTTCTGCAGAGCAGATTTTCAGTTTTTGTCTCATGGAAACGTCTTTATTAGTTTCCGCAGGCGGAGGACCACCACACAAACCAGTCCTCCCTCCTCAGCCGCTGCCTGGCAGCCAGTCTGTTGTCGGACCCTCGCAGGCTCCCCCTCCCATCAACCCCGCTCACAGTTATCAGGTGACGGCCCAGCAGGCGCCTTCATGCTAATTCCTGCCGCCTGCTTTTTGGCACGCGCTCAGAATGTGGTGTTTATGTCTTCCTCTGGAAAATGTTTGACGCTGTATTTGTGTGCCTTTAATCTGCGTCCTGCAGAATCAGCCTCCGTTGACTCCTGCTCAGGTGGCTGCACAGATGGCCGTGGATGCAGCCAATAACCAGAAGAATCGCTGTAAGTTAACAGGAGGTGCTAAGCTTTTGAGAATAATTAATTTTTGCCAAGCTTTGTTTTGCCTTTTTTTTTCTGTTTATCTACCATGTCTGGGATTTTCTTCCCCCTTAGAAAACCCTGTTATGTTTGAGATGTTTACCAGCCACTTTACTCTCTGAGGTTGTTGATGTTGAATTTACACCTTTTCACTGCAAAAGTACACAAAATCTTAGAAGTATTTTTTGTGTAGTTTCTGGTGCAGATTTCTTCATACATCTGGAGATATAAGAAATAAGACAAAACTAACTTACAAGTAACTTTTCATCAAAATATTGGCTTCTTTTGAGCCAATTATTCCTTAATGTTAATAAAGAATTAACATCATTGAATCAAAACAAGTTTTCGTCCTTGAATGTTTCATTTTCATCACGTTTAAAACAAATCTCCTGTGAGTAACATTTGCTGTCGTTTTGTTTTCTTTCTTCCAGTCACAGGAATTGCCGGTGGGCAATTCCAGAATCAGCCGATTTCTTCGGTTCCCGGGTCAAAGCACGGGCAGCCTAGCCTACCGACGGTTACCACGGTGAACCAGCCGATTTTACCCCAGCAGGTTCCCCCCAATCCACAGCAAACCGTTCCGCCTCCGGGCCAACTGGTGGCCAGTCAGCAGGTCCAGCAGCAGCCGCAGCCGCAGCCCAATCAGCCACCGGCGCCGTCAGCACAGCCCAACATCGTAAGACACTCTAGATTTAACACATTTTATGTCATCAGTGGCGTTTGAATGCATTATTATTTTATTTGCAGGGACTCAGGTTAATTTATTAAAGGAATAAAAAGTGTTAACTGGTAAAATTTGCAGCATGAGGCACTTGTTTGCCCCCTGCTGTTGTGACTCATCTTAAACCTCAACTCTACAATTTTATCTTTTTCAAGATGGAAAATGTTTTTTATTAATCTGAGGTGATTAATCAGATTATTTGTGATTAATCGATTGTTGAAATAATTGTCAACTAATTTAGTAATTGATTAACAGGAATATATTGTCTCTAAGGAATCAGTTTTCTGTAAATATCTTCTGGTTCAAATTCTAGAAAATAATCTTATGAGCTCTTTTCAGTATTTTCCTACAATATTAGAAATTCATTAAAAGATTTGAAGTCTAAAAGCATTAATCAATAATCTGATTAATTGTTTCAGCCATGTTTACAATGTTACTCTACTTTGTGTCATTAAATCACATTATTGGTTTAATTTGTGGCTGTAAGGTGAAAATGTGAACGAATAATTTCTCAGGGTGACGTTTATATCTTGTAAAGTATTAATAAAACTAATTCTGAGTGCAAAGTTTAGTTTACGGCATTCTAGGGGATATAATCAATTTTATTGTCTCCAAATGAGGACAAAAATGATGAATATTAAAAAACAACATGTTAA
Organism: Alfaro cultratus; assembly: GCA_903066825.1. Classification (NCBI taxonomy): domain Eukaryota; kingdom Metazoa; phylum Chordata; class Actinopteri; order Cyprinodontiformes; family Poeciliidae; genus Alfaro; species Alfaro cultratus. The sequence continues at coordinate 21,376 of CAEFZX010032226.1, forward strand.
AAGTACAATGAATGTTATTTCAATGTCCAGAGAAGTTATGTGAGATGAAAGCTTGTATATGTTTATCAGTTATTTTGACAATTAATTGATTAATCATATAAAAAAGTGGCACTTTCTACAGATTTTTTATTTAACCTGTTTTGTACAATATTGGAAATGCATTATAAAATACAAATAAAATAATTTTGTAAATAAGTAAACAGACATGTTGTTGCTTAAAATGCAATAACAGAATATGTCTACATACTCCAGTTAACGATTAATCGGTTACTAAATTAATCGATTAATCAGATTAATAATTTCAGCCCTATTAATTTATCTGAAGTTAATGCATCAGTCATGGAGCTGAAAGGGTTTATTAAAGACATCCCAGTGTGTCACAGCCATGTTGCAGCTGATTCCACGATGCAGCGAGATGCAGCGAGATGCAGGGAGATGCAGGGAGATGCAGGGAGATGCAGCGAGATGCAGGGAGATGCAGGGAGATTCAGGGAGATGAAGCGAGATGGAGGGAGATGCAGGGAGATGAAGCGAGATTCAGGGAGATGCAGGGAGATGCAGCGAGATGCAGGGAGATGCAGCGAGATGCAGGGAGATGAAGCGAGATGCAGGGAGATGAAGCGAGATGGAGGGAGATTCAGGGAGATGCAGGGAGATGCAGGGAGACGCAGGGAGACGCAGGGAGACGCAGGGAGATGCAGCGAGATGCAGGGAGATGCAGCGGAGCCTTTTGTTTGTCCGTGTTAATTACTGAAGTGGGAACAGTGGCAGGTTAATGAGATTGCCTCGCTGTGAAACTGTTGCTGGCTTTTATCGGGTCTCCCTGGAAGAGGTCGACTCCTTTCTCATTGGACTACCTCAGTCTGAGTGTCAGACAAATGAAAGACAGAATTAGAATTTATGTTTAATACTGGAGCTTTAATTTACGCTGCAGCTGCTAACATGGTAAAATGTCTGAACCTTAATATCAGAATGGATTTTCAATGTGATCAAATGTTTTATTTTCTCCTGAAGATCACAGCTGTACAAGTTTGGTTTTCTTCAGAAACCAAATAACATTTCCCTCCAGAATATGTTTCCCTTTAATTAAATGTATATCTCACTACAGTACACTTACATTAACGTTTTAACTCCTTTATTCTGTCCGTAGGCCGGCGTTCCCGGAGGTCAAGTTAATGCAAACCCAATGGGTCAGCCTCAAGGCGTGGCTAATAAGGTTGTGGCCTGGACCGGCGTTCTGGAGTGGCAAGAGGTAAATCAGAACCGAGGGACTTTCAGCTTACTGTCCTTTTTCCTCACGCTGCAAATATCATGCGTTCTCTTTCTGTCCATTCCTTGCTGTCAAAAAGGCCAATAAGATAATAAAAAGAGACTGTTTTTTCCTTCTACAAAACTTTCCAGTAATATGCTTGGAACAAATTCTGTATGATTTTTAATTATCATAGAGTTGGTGGCAGGGTGATGCTGTGGGCAGGAAGGATCCATGATAGCAGTCAGTCTTACAACAAACTGAAGAAGCCTCTGACTGAAGACTGCAGCTGTATGATGTTACCAGCTCAATGTCCAGGCAGCAGAGATAATATTCCACAATAACATGTCCCAGATGATCCATTGGTTGTTGGCAAGCTCTGTTAATCCACCTCATTCGCTTTCGCTGCTCCTCTTTAAATCTCTGTAAGGATAGAAAGCCGGGCAGAGACACTGGAGTTGGCGATATGATCCTTGCCCATTAAGATCAGTAGAATTTATTTATTTTATTTGTGGTTTTATTTCTGTTTCTTGTTCCAGTAAGACCCTTAGAGTCCCCACTCTGTGCCACCCAGCTTCTTTAGGAATCACCTTTTATGGCTGGTTTTCTCTGTGAATCGGTAACTGAAGTCACCAGTCTCCTCCATGATCACATGGGCCACAATATAGCAATTATGGTCTCAAAACCCTTAGCATTCAAATTTTAGGAGAAAACTTTCCATTATTTGTGAGTCATAACAGTCAAAATTTGCATAAAACAAACACTCCTTTGGTTTTTATCCATCTTAAAATAAACTATCTAAAATTAGAACTTTAACCCCGGGGTTTAATTGATTAACAGGTGGGGATAACATGATGTAATCATCATCACCCTGAAGCCACCATGGTGCAAATTCCTAATAACCCCTTGTTATCGATTGCTGAGCAGTTTGATTAATCACGCATCACTTACCGTCCTCCTTCCACCGCATTAACACAAGGTCAGATTGATCCAGTTTACAGTGCAGAACCAGGAAGTTCGACTGCGTTTATGTGGCTCGTATGGGACACCATACGTGTTCGCACCGGGCCGATCAATCGCCGCCATCGACTGTAGTCCCATCCTCCCTCATCTGTTTGTCAGAATTATCGAAGCCGGTTAAATGGATAGGAATAAGATTGAGAAGCTTCGTAAAGTTTAAATCCATAAACTGCCCGACGGGTCAAATTGGGAGCATGAAACATCGCTTTTAATCCACAGTTTCCTCCTCCTGTTAGCTCATCTGGCTCTGTTTGGGAATTGATTCTTCGAAGAGGCGGTTTGTATTGTTGGGAAGAATTAAACTGCAGCGTCTAAAAGTCATTTGGAGAAAGCAGTAGTTGATGAAAGGGACAAGATGGACGTTTTTTAAAGCACAGCGTCATCAACGTAGTATGAACGGTGAGGCTTTTTCTCTCTGGGAATCAACCCCTGATTTAGAGCAGAAAGAATTGTTTTGTTACTCTCTACATCTTTACTCCACGTCCTTTCTGCCTGAGCCAGCACTTAAAATAAATTACCCATTTGTCTTCACTGCAATAAATCTGTAATTGAGTACAGTGGACCTGACTAATGTGTGATTGATTAATCATTTATCCTGTATTGATGCCCTGAAGATGAGACTTGGCAGTTCTCCCGTTGGGACTTTTTGTAATTGCTTGTCCTGATTGGGGTCGCTGACAAAGGTTCGAGCTGGACAAACCGCATGTCTTTTTCCTGGGTGATGCCTCAGAAACGCTGCAATTCACCCCTCAACTGTTTCCACTCTTAGAGAAGAAGAATTACACTTGAAAGCTTTTATTTATATCTGGAACTTCTCAGACCTACTAAGCAATTTGTTTCTCCTTATTTTCACAGAAGCCCAAAGCCTCGTCTATGGATTCAACCAAACTGACGCGTTCCCTGCCGTGTCAAGTTTATGTCAACCAAGGAGAAAACCTGTGAGTGTTTAAAGCCGGGTTCAGAGGTCACGTATCAACATGTATTCCTATCTGTTATAGTCAGTTTTTTAAGTAAGACAATTAGTCTGATGGTTGTAAACTTTAAGGTGCTTTTAGTAAGATTCTCTTGACAGATATTGCAACTCAGATAGCTCAGCTTCAATCTGGGGTTTCCTCACATGCTCTTTTAGTCACTTTTAACATCTGGATGCCGTACGATTAGCATAAATATACCTGAACTTCAACCCGAAACTCCAGAGGAGTCGAAAAGGAGATTTCCTTTAATAAGGAGCAGAGAGAAGGCGGGAAAAGTTCACACCATCTCTTCTATCGATATTCCCGACTCCAAAGTCTTCCTCTGCTCAGCTTTCTAACCATAAAGCCAGATGGAGAATTAAAAAGGAGTGGCAAAAGCAAAAGTGATGGATTAGCAGGGTTTTCCAGCCACTGAGGATATGTAAATGTGGAATATCGTCTCCTGCCTGGACATTGAGCTGTTGGCATCATGCAGCCACAGACCTGGGTGAAGTTGGGCTCCACACCTCAAATTACACAAAAATGATGTTTGTGCAGCAGAAGTTTTTGTTTGTGCCCCTCTCGTTTTAAAGATGATATTAAATGTCAACCAGCCAGTTCACATTTCCAGAATCAAGCTAAATATTGTGTCAATCAACTGTGCTACATTTGTGCTACATAATGTTTTGTTTATGGGGTTAAATTTTAAGTGTCACCAGAGAACAACTTGTCCTCCCCATCTCTGCCAAATCATTAAGGTAATAATAAAAATGCTAAGAATTATTGTGGTGCTTAAATGTTTGCATTGCAATGGATTGACAAAATTTATTATATTTTGTAAACGTGGGTGGGCTGGTTGACCTTTGATGACCTCTGGAAACATTAATTTCTTTTAAACAAGCAAAAATTCTTGCTGCACACTGTTTGACACAACTTTAGTCTTCAGTCAGAGGTTGTTTCAGATTGTTTGGAAGACTGACTACTATCCTTCCTGCCTACAGCGCAGCGTCTCCATCCACAGTGATTCTGTGAAGATACTTGGATGATATGAGTTATGACAACATTTAGTTTCCCCTTTGGGATAAACAAAGTATTTTTGGGTTTAATTGAATTTTACGCCACATTTTGTTCCTCGTCAAGCCGTTTCCTGGCTTTACTGTCAGTTTTCGTTTTTCCATGATCGTGTTGCTTTCGTCTCCTTGCAGCAACACAGACCAGTGGCCACAGAAGCTCATCATGCAGCTGATCCCACAGCAGTTACTGGTGAGCCAGCTGTTTTTTAACAGCCTTTTATGCAGCAGAAACTTCTGGAGTGATGCTTAAATTATAACCCGCTTTGTTTTTCCTGCAGACGACTTTAGGGCACCTGTTCAGAAACTCTCGAATGGTTCAGTTTCTCTTCACCAGCAAAGACATGGATTCCTTGAGGGGTCTTTATCGCATCATGGCCAATGGCTTTGTGAGTGTTTACTCTCGCTAAACCTCAAATGTATTTTTACTTTTGTTGAACTTTATAATTTATGACTTTTTATTTTTGGTGAAATCTGAGCGCAGGTTCCTTCTCTGCCCACTAGGTGGCCTGAACATTACCTCTTGTTCCAGTGAAAACATTAAAACTCTGGAGAAGGCTTCTTACCCACATCATGTCTTAATTTTCAGCCTAAATATGTTTCTTTCACTTCAGATGGAAATATTCTTTTGTAAAATATAAACATAGTTCTTAAAGTTTATTGTTAAAAGTAGTGAAAAAACAAGCAGAGCTGCATCTCCAGTTCACTATAAGCTCCACCGAAGGCACATTATGAATTAGCACCATTTGTATTCGGTTTATGAAGCCAGAGTCTGAATGTTTCTGTTTTTCTTTTCTATCCTGGGGGAAACAAGAAAAAGACAATGAAACACACAAAAATACAATGAAAAATCCACAATTTGTGTTTCTTTTGTCAGTTGAGAAGAGCCATCAATGTGCAAAATAAATAAAAAAATAGAAATAACGCTGGTGAATTACATGAATAAGGAAAGCCCAAGTTTACCAAAGAGCTGCACAAGGTATAAAAACCCCAGTGGCATCAACAGTTAAACAAAGAGTTGAATAAAACAAACATAGCGCAGGGCATTCTGGGTAAATGCAACCAAAACAAATGTGGTTTCTAGTCCAAGAAATGTTGTTTATTTTTGCCAAAACCAAAAGAAAAATCCTACAGCTACTAAAACCTGACGCTACTACATTTTTGTTTCCATTTCATGAAGAAGGAAGTTTCTCTGAGTGTCGTCTTCAGAGGTTTTTGTGTCGTTATTGGTGCAGCGCCTCCACAGGCGAGGAGGGGAACAGCTTTTCAAAAGGATTTGGTGTGAAACCGATCCTCACCAGCTCCCCATTCGAACCGACTCTTAAAATGTTTAACAGTTTGTGTTGCTGGATGTGAGAGAAAACTGTCGGCTCTCTGAAAGTTTCTGTTGACCTTAAAATCCAGACAAATGTGTTAAACTGCTAAATAAAATAACACATTGTTATGAATGAAATTACAAAACGAGGCCTGAAATGGGGACTAAATGATGTGTAAATTTATATTTTTTTATATATTTATATAGGCAGGATGTGTGCATTTCCCCCACACAACTTCGCCGTGTGAAGTGCGGGTGCTGATGCTGCTCTACTCGTCCAAGAAGAAGATCTTCATGGGCCTCATCCCCAACGACCAGAGCGGCTTCGTCAACGGCATCCGGCAGGTCATCACCAACCACAAGCAGGTCCAGCAGCACAGAGCGGTGAGTGGTTAGTGGGCAGAGGGCTCTTCAGGACATGAAATACTCTGATTCTGATCACTGAGCTGCACTTTTTAATTTATTGATATTTATTGATGCTTTCATGTAACCAACAGTGGATAAAATGCTGTCAGTTTTCAGATGTTATTAATAGGATTTTATCATTCCTGGTGGGAAATTTTTCATGATAACGATGAACGATATAATTTTTAAATCCCTTCTGAGTCTCAAGCTGCTTTGATCTTCCTGTGAAGGCTTCAGACGGCTCTTTGAACCGTGTTCTCATAATGCGCTCAGATGCAACTCACTGGTGTTTGACGTTAAACATTTCAAGAAAAATGTGGTGTTCTCCTAATTTTATGACTATTACGGCGAGAATAAGAGCTTTTTTTTTTAATGTCTTTTTTAAATTATGACAATTGCTATAATATGTTAGTAGAATAAAGATGCAATATTACCGAAAAATGGTTGTAAAGTTTTGAGAAAAAAGGTTGTTTTTTTTTATTGAGGGGGGAAAAAAACTTCAATAGTTATCAAAATTTAAAGTTCTGCTACTGATAATAATCTGATGCTGAATTTTTAACTGATTAAGTATTTTTTATATTTTTGAAACGTGTCCTAAAGTATAACCTCACAAGATTCTTAATATTTTTAAAAATATATAATTTCTGATGGAGGAATTTTCATATAATTAGAGACTTTATTCTGGTAATATTCAAACTTTTTATATTCATAATATTACAACGTTATTCTCATTTTATTATCACTTTATTCTGCTAATATTACAACTTTATTATCACAATATTTTGGCTTTTTTCTGTTAATATTATGACTTGTCATATTTTTACAACTTCTAGTTATTATTGAAATATTACTACAATTCTGATTAAACTGCAACTTTAATCCTGTGTTATTTTGATTATTCTGGTGATATTACGCCTTTATTCTCGTTTTATTACAACTTTGTTTTGGTAAAATTACTTTTTTTTAAAAAATATTTTGATCTTATTCTAGTGATGCGGCCTTAATACTTATAATTTATTTCTTAACAGTAACTTTATTTATTTTCCAGAATCTTTCAGTCAATTTATTCATTTATTTATTTTTTACTTTAATGTTTTAACTTTAGTGTAATGAAAAAATAAACAAACTTATGTACAAACAAAGTAAATGTAAAACAAAGTACAGCAGTAAAGTATAATTACATGTTCAAAGGAGAGAGTAGAAATATGAACTTATTTTTACATCCACTCCTCTTACATTTGTAGCATCATCCAGTAAATTACTATTCATGTGAACTTGGTTTTATTTATTATTTTCTATCTGTTTTACTAGAACAGTGCGTTCATAATTGCATGTCCATATTAATTGTCAAGAATAGTTAAAAATCGTATTAAATATTCGAATGGCGTCATAATGACATGACACACCAGCTGCTCTGTTGCAGCTTTAAGTTCAAGGTGTGTAAATTTCATCATTAAACAGAACCGATCCTCCGGGTTACGCTCCTCGCTCTCGCCTCTGTGCTGAAGGTGGACCTGCTCAGATCGCCTGTTTTCTCTACATTTCCTCTGGATTAGCCACCTTTTCCGTCACGTGGCTTTTCTCCAGCTCCTCTCGCTGCACGGCTGCTAAACAAGCAGCGAGCTGCCAGGGAAGCAGCATGTTGCTCTTTAAAAATAAAGCTGCTTGGCGAGTTTACATGATTCAGATTACATTACTCCTCATGCTCTGATATCATCGGTGTTGATAGCTCTTGTCTAACCATCCCGCTAATTTTATGTCTTTGCGAGAGGCTCAATATGTGACTCATAAGTCGTGTGTGTATGAGGGCATTTAGAGAAGGCAGGAGACATGAAATTTTAATGAAGACTTTTTTTTCTACCTCTGCCTCTTGTGTATCATCGCAAATTCAGAGCTGCATTGCTAATAAGGAAGTGCTACAGCAATCTTAGCATAATTAAAATTCAATTTGGACTAGTAGTTAAGGTTTCTGTGTAGCAGAAGTGGCATTCTTCCCTTTTCAGATTCGAATATTATGGCGTTTCAAGTGATGCAGGTTACCGAGTTGAAGGCAGCAGATGAATCATAGGCGGCGGAGGAGAAACAAGCTGGGTTTAGTTTTCTTAGAAGACCCAGAGCTGCATGTTTCCTGGCTGTTGTTGGTCAGAGAGCACGCTGCGTATTAGCAGCATCCCTGGGTGATTTGTTCAGATTCAGTAAGACGGATGGGTGAAGGTGTTTTTCCATCACGCTTTCCTGAGTCTGAAGTTAATCATTTTTTTTGCCGGGTGTGGAGATGAAATGCCCTTCATTTCCCCTTGTGTCTCCCTGACTGTGAAATCCATCACAACACATTTTAAATCTAAAAGCTTTGTGCAGGTATCTGCATCTGGATGCTGTTAGTTTTCATTTTTAAAGAATCAGAACTTTGATCCTTTATATTGTAAAATCAACCAAACTTACTGTAGTTTTTCTCCTGTCAAACACGTCTTGCTCATTTTTTTCATTGCTTTACTTGGAAATTCTTACATAACCAAGATTAAATGTAAAAAAGCTATCGAGCCAGTTTGGCTCGGATGACATCACAAAAGGTAAACCATCATAATTCTTCTTAAAGGGGCAGTGTGTTCTTTCCTACTGCCATTTTATAGCACAATCAACTAAATGTGCTGACAAGTTGTCATATAAATGCTGTAAATATCAAATTTGGCCTAAAAAAAGAAGAAAGAAATGTTACTGCCTAATTTAACACATTGAAATTGGGTCTCTGTCTCTTTAAAAACTCCTACCTTAAACTCCACCCACAGGAAGTCACTCCAACAACGTTCCTCTGTTAACCTTTTAAGGACGTTTTTACCGGCGTTTCACTGAGAAGTAACTCATATATTAACGATGTGCAGTTCCACCAGGTGTTTGCTAATTGCTGCTGGCTAGTCTGAAGGAGCTGAGTGGGGGAGGGCTGTTCTGGCAATATAATGTCTGAGCCCAGTTGGACTCCTCAGAGTTGATTTCTGACCAAAACATTTGAAATCTGGCCGCTTGCAACTCAAATCCAAGCTGAAATATTCAGATTCTGTTGAAATCTGAAAAGTTGCTCCTCTGCCGTAGCATCTGCTAATGCAAGTTAATCAACTCAATTCTTCAGGCTCTTGTGATGTCATTATCCAGAATACACATTAATTACAATTGGATACCAGAGGTTTGCGTAGTTTTTAAAAAGTCATTTTCTGAAATCCTGCAGTGGGAATCAATAACTCATTACCCATCTGTGTTTTTAGTGTCAGTGTAAATCTGTTACTGGAATAAAAATGCAGCCCTGAACTGTAGCGTTAAAATGTCCAGCTTTATTTTAGATGTCTCATTTGTTCTTAATCCATCCAAGGCTGAAAGCCTGAAACTTTGATGCACATAACAGGTCATATTTAGTTAAATTGCACATTTCTGGCATTAGTAAACATCTTAAACTATTCCTGTCTGATATTTGACCACTCTGTCTCAGCCAGTTTATTCATGGAAGCGGAAGCTAATTTTTACTTTTGAGACACATTTTGCATCCATTTTATTTGCCTGTAACTCCTTACTCTGAGAAGTTAATGCTTCACCAGCTCTCCATCCAGATTCCTAAACCTGCTGAGTTTTACCCTGATCAGGATCTGTAGGAAATCTCTTTGGCTTGGCCCCTTAGTTCCAAATGCTTCGGCATACCAAGACATTTTGGACAACTTTGTGGGAACAGTTTGGATCTGGTTCCTTTGAGCACAAAGCAAGGTCCATGAAGACATGGATGGAGAGTGATCTGCACAGAGTTCTGACCTCAACACATTAGAACAGCTTTGGGAGGAATTAGAGCGGAGACTGAGAGCCAGACCTTCTCGTCCAACATCAGTGTGTGACCTCACAAATAAACACTCCTAAACCTTGTGAAGAGCCTTCCAGAAGAGTAGAAGCTGTTCTGGCTGCACATTGAAGCCTGTGGATTAGGAATGGGACGTCACTTAAACTCACCTGTGACTCAAAGCAGGGGAGCGAATACTTTTGGAAACATAATGTGTGATCCCTGGAAAAAAGAACTGGTCTCACCTGTTTTCAACACCCTCTGTCGATCATATGGCAAAGCGATATGCATCATCAGATTTTGTGTGATTAAGACTATTTTAGAGATGTTTCAGAACATTTGATCACACGGCAAGGTGCAAAAAAACAGCTAGAAGATCCACTTTGGAAATGGTGTGAACCCTGCGGGACGCCTCTGGTTTCTGTTACCGTTTAATTGCATTTATAAACATTAACCTCCAGATTCTGCTGCAGGTTTTAGTGACTGAGGGGGACGTTTGTGCAGAACACCTCGCAGGTGGGGTTTAAAGTAAAATCTCCACTTCTTCTCAGTGTTTGTTTTTCTCTTTCCATCTGCTGTCTGACAGAGTGGCTGTAAATGCTTTCAACACTGGCAACACAGTAAATCGCATAAAGAAAATATGTGTGCTGTAAATACACTTTATGTCAGCAGAAGGAGTGATTATAAACAGCAGACTGGCAGGATTTGCAGAAGTTTAATTACCTTTTTCCAATTAGGAATCATTTTACACATTTAAACATGTTATTTTTGCAAAAAAGATCTTTTATGGGGTTTTTTTAAATTTGGGGTATAAATATAAGTCATTTTTTTACTGCAGGAATCTATTAACCTTTAAATTGTCAAGCAGCATTTCTGTGTTTTGTTTTGTTCTTTTTGATAGCAAATGCAATATTTAAACCCAACAACCGGTGAGAAATATCTGTGTTTTACAGAGTTTGCGTTCAAAAACATTGATTAAAACCTACAACCTGAGTGTAAATATTTAATTAGAGGAAGAGCAGGTGAGGTGTAAATATTTTAGTTCACTTGAAATAAGACAGAACTAACTTACAAGTAACTTTTCAGTAATGTATAGAATCTTGTTTTAAGTCAATAATTCCTTAATATTAATTATTAGTTATAAGAGAAATAATGTACCAGTGGAACAAGGAATTTTAATTTATAATATAATTATTTCATTATAACTAGTTATTTTCTGTCAAAATTAACAAATTATTGACTTAAAAAAAGCTCATATTTCTTGATAAAAGTTACTATTAAGTTAGTTTTCTTATTTAAAGTGTATTAAGATATTTGCACCTCAAACTAAACCAAAAATACTTGGCAAGATTTTATGTTATTTTTTTAATCCCTTTGTACTTTTCCCACATTACGACCAAAACCTTGTATTCTATAGGGACTTTATTTTCCTTTAAAAAAAGAAAAACTACCGTAAGGTTGTTTTTTTTTTTGTTTTTTTTTTAATGTATTTTGTTTTTGCAGCAGTTAGGTGGAGCTGGGGTTCCAATGCAGCCCAATCAAGTCCCAAACAACCAGAACTTTCTGAACCGGGCGCCCGGCCCCATCCCGGTTTCCCACGGCAACGTCCAGCAGCAGGTAAACAAAGGCGGCTCCAGAGCCGCTCCGTTTCTCCTCCTGGCGGCCGCCTGCGGAGGTGCATGCCTTTCTGGTAACTGTCTCTGCTCCTCTCTGGTCGGCTCTGCATCCAGTCTGTGGTGGTGGGCATGCCCCCCGTTAGTCAGGTCTCCATTATGGAGGAGCAGCAAAGGCCCAGCAGCATGGTGAGAACAACAAACTAACTAACGCCTCCACCTTTTCAGACGGGCTGGGCTCGGTTTCCTTCATGCATGTGTGAACTGTAGGCATGGACTGGCATGGTGCTGATGTGGTTTGTCAACAATGTCATGTTTTAAAGCAGAACTACTTGATTTAAGTTGCTTTTATTTAAAGGGACCAGAGCAATGTCTAAGTAGTATCACATTATGCTCTGTAATATGTCAGAGGATGAGGGACATACTAAGAAAATAACTATATCAAGAATAGTCATATTACAAGAGTAAAGTCAAAATAATAGGGGAATAAAGTCATACAAGAGTAAAGTAATATAATACTATGACTTTATTCTCTTAATATTATGACTTTAATCTGGTAACACTATGACTTTAAAATTCAAGTGTAATTATTCTAGTAAAAGTATGACTATTCTCGTAATATTACTTATTTATTCCCATAACATCAGGATTTTATTCTCTTACCTCTTATTGTTTAGTGTGGCACTAATAGTCCGATGTAACTAAGCTCTATAATTCTTTTGGGGTTTTTATTGTTCCTGTATGAAGGTAATTAACTTTATATACTACATTTAGATTGTTGGTGCTCAACTATGGCAAGCTGATTTTACATTTAATAGAGAGTAAATCAATTTTTCCAGGTAATAAAATAACTTGTAGCGTAATTCTTCCAGCTTGATCTCAAACATAACTTTCCTTGGACAAAGTGAATACAATTTCAAACTTGTATTTTATGTTTTATTACTGTAATTCTTGGCATGTTTAAACCCATTTCTTGTTAATAATAATGTAATTGTTGGTAGTTCTCCATTTTTACAATCAGGAATAGTGGGGTTTTATCCTCGGAGGAGTGATATTACCGTATTTACGGATTATAAGTCACCTTTTTTTTCATATCGTGGCTGATTCTGCAACATAAAGTGTGAAAACTTTTATTTTTTTCAGTGTTTTCAGTTTAAAAATATCACTGTTGGTCTGTTTTAACCTGCGTTTTATGCATTTAGATGACGATGAGAGCAGCAGGACCAACCAATCAGCAGCCTCCGGTCAGCGGAGCTCCACCCAATCAGGTTGCTCAGGGCGGACAGACCCAACCACAGGGATCTATTCTCCGCCTCCCGAATCCAGGAGCCAATCCGCAGCTCCGGAGTCTCCTGCTCAGCCAGCAGCAGCCGGTGAGAGCAGCAGAAAGCTGGTTTTTCATGCTAAATTTCCAAATACATGCATGTAGAATCTAACGATGTTACTGTTGTGCGTTTTCACAGCAGGGCGCGGTGTCTCACATGCCAAACATGATGTCCCACCAAGCGTTGGGGCAGCAGATGGTGCATCCGGCTCCAGGAGGCGGGCCGCAAATACAGAACCAGTGGAGGCAGCCAATGACAGGTCAGCAAACACACAACTGTTCACAGCAAGATGAAGATAAAATGACAAAATATTTGTGGAAAAAGGCAGATTCCTCTCTGTTAAAACTCCCCCATTCAGCTCCTTCAGACTAGCCAGCAGCAATTAGCAAGAATTTATTTCGTACAAGACGCATTTCTGATTTTACTTTTTTTTTAATTCTCTAAAAAATACATTACAAATGATCTTATCAAAAAGTAGCTTTTATTCCAATCATCCCCTTTGTGAGTTTGTTTGACAGAGTATTAAAGGCCAGGCAAGAAAATATTTGATTAATTACTGGAGTTTAGTCATGATATCAGCAGAGTAAAGACAATTTAACCAGAAAGTTTTAAAACGGTGATATCCAAACCTTTTTAGCATGTCAAATTGAAAGAACACCAGGCCACAAAGCTTTAATACCAAAAACTATTATTTTTAAAATTTACTTGCTAGATAAAAAATAAATTAAAAGACAATATTTTAAGGAAACTAACAAATAAGTCAGATTTCTGTAGAGATGTGTAAGTTGTAAATTTAAGATAAAAAAAGGTCCTGCAAGTTTTCCAGATAAAAAACAAAGAAAATTGCAAACCATATTCTAAATTTTCATGATTTTTTTTTGTCTTTTTAGTAACTAGAATAGAATATGACTCCATTTTGCTTTATTTTGAAAAGCTTATGAAGCTAAAATGTCAGGTCTGAATTTTAGTTAAAGCCTCTGGTTGTTTTTCTTTTTGTTTTTAACTATTTAAAAGGAATTAAATTCAAAAGAAAATCCTGGATGAATACTTTGTGTTTAATGCCTGAACTGTGTTCAAGGACCGCCATAATTGTTCTGAGGAGCCACAAATGGGCCCTGCACCACACTTTGGATACCTCTGTCTTAAAATTACAAAACTTTAACGTTAGCGGAAGAAATGCTTTATTTAGCCATTGAAATTTAATGTTACTCCATTTTTGTTTACATTTTGCAAAGAAGGAAGTTGGTCTCTGTGTCTTTCGTGTCGTTTCTTCAGTGGTTCTTGGTGCAGCGCCCCCACAGGCGAGGAGGGGAACAGGTTTTTCAATTGGTTTTAGTGTGAAAGTTGAACTGCTGCAACTGAAAATGTAACAAATGTTGCAATTTTGGTTCCCAATTAAACCAAATTGACTGACCTTCAATGCACTACAGCTGATATTTACAGAAATGATATATATTTTCAACATTGCATCTTTTTTTGCGTTAACTCAGGTCGTCTTTGTTTAACATTTATTTTGAAACACTTAATGTGACAAAAAAAGCAGGATAAACTGCATGCTATCGTAGAAATTCGTCTCCATTTTGGCTCCAGAATTTTGTCCAAACAAACCCGCTCTGAGCTTTTCCATTAGCGGCGCCTCTGAATATTTCATGTATGTCTGTGTGCAGGTCAGATGCTGATGTCTGGAGGGCAGCGGGGGCCCATACCCCAACCTGGGATGCCCCAGGTCCCCAGCATCACAGACGAGGACGTCATCAGGGACCTTCTCTGAGGATCCGGAACCAAAATAGACTTTTGAATCTTGATTTTTAATTATTTTTTTAGTTTAATCTTTCCAACTTGCTTCCAATTTGGAGTTACAATTCTGCATTTTCTTTTTTTTTTCTTTTTTGTCTTCTCTAACTGTTCAATTTAATTAAACAAGCCACATGTTGTTGCTTTTTTTAGCCCTGCTGAGCTGCCAGAGTTAATTGGGGGCAGAAAAATTAAGATTTTTTTATGGAAACAGTGAAACAGGGAGGAAACTAATCCTTCATGCTTCACACCAGACATTTTCTTTCTCTCTCTCTTTTTTAAATAATCAAGTCAAGTCTTTGCAGATGAAATAAAATTGAGCATAAAAAAAAAACTGAAGAAGCTCTTGAGCTTTTGGATTGCATACATACAAACAACCGAAGCTTCTGTGTTGCAGCAGCTTGGACTCGAAAGGTGAAGCTGAAATAGATCCACTAATAGATAGTTTGGTGTCTTTTCCTGCCAAATTGTGTCACAGTGTTAATTTTAACTACTCCAATATGTCGAGAAACCATAGCGGGCCTCGCTGTGCCAAGTAGTCCTACCAGATGGCATGAGTTGGCCACGTTTCCACTGGCATCGTGTACAATCAGGCTGCGCGCATGCGGGTCTATATGCCCGCCGCCGCTCTCGATTTATGGGATTCAAGCTTCGAAGGAAAAAAATCCTGCGGGTTCGTTTGGTTTGAAAGCAGGAACACGCGCGGCACGTCTCTGCTTCCAACAGGAAGTGATGTCAGGCTGCGTGTCACCTGGGAAACGCGGTTGCTAAGAGACCGTGACAGTGGGCTCTTGTTTTTGAGACTCTCTCCCCGTTTCCAGCCCCATTTTTTTTAATCCTTTTTTTTTCTCACATGGACTCACACAGATAGACAGTAGTCCCTCAGAGGCTGGAGCTCATCCCTCCCATCCCTTAATCACCGGCGGCCCGTCGGAGCTCCGGCTTAGCCTCGCTTTTCCTCCCTCATCCATCAGCTTCCGCCCCGCTATCGAACTATTACCGCCTGTCTGAACGCAGAACTTTTTCAGTGTCTCTGTTGTTAGCAGCAGGGCTGAAGCTAACAGTTGTTTCTATCAATTCTATCAAATAAGAAAAATTAGGCTCATCTTAAATGATATTGAAAATACGTACAATTCGTTTTTAAAATAAGAAAATAAGCATTTTATTGGCCAACATACAATAATAACACTGAAACTTTTCACGTAATTCACAAATTACCATTCACTAAAGGAATGCTTTAGTGAATGGTAATTTGATTGTTGATTACTAATCAACAATCAATAATTGTTGATTATTGCTAATCAACAATTAGCAATAATTCGGGGCATTTAGCCCGTCATAAGAGAAAAACGTTTTTCAGTCATAAATTTAAGTGCCAGTTTCAACCTAAATATGTAGCTAAAAGCTACATATTTAGGTTGAAAATGAAATATTTAGCATCAAACTAACATAAATATTTGGCTCGCACTAAATGTTTAGCTTGCATGATAAATTTATATCCAAGCTAAATATTTAGTTTACAAATTAAATGTTTAACCCCAAACTAATTTGTTTAGCAAGCTAAATATTTAATTTACAAACTGAGTATTTAGTGTCAAAATGAATATCTTGCTCCAAAGCGTGATAATTAAATATTTAGCTCCAAGCTAAATTATTTTAGCAAGTTAAATAGTTAGCGTCCAACTAAATTTTAAGCTCCAAACAGAATATTTAGCTGTTAAACTAAATATTTATCTCCAAACTAAATATTTAGTTTACAAACTAAATGTTTAACCCCAAATTAGCAAGCTAAATATTTAATTTACAAACTGAATATTTATTCTCAAAATAAATATTTTACCCCAAACTAAATATTTAGTTTTATGCTAAATAACTCAAATTATTGCTGTTTATTTTTGATTGTGTGGCACCTGATACATAAACACAAACCACGTTCACCGACTCCTTTCGATGTGTAGGAGCAGTGGCTCTACACAGAGCTGACCTGGGAGACCAAATACCACCTTGTTTCATGGATGATCTTAGTGACAGCAGAACAGCTGTTTTGCTGTCACTAAACACCTAAAGAAGGACTAGAGGAATCCCAGGTTAAGTCCAGCATGTGGTGGGAACAAAACACAACTATTGCTCTGGTCATACCCTGGCACCGCCACAGATGCCTTTCTACAATGCATAAACAGCTGCTGAATACAAAAAATGCAACTGGAAATGATTATTCTGCCATATTCTGGCGCCCCCTTCAGTGTAGCGCCCCCATATTGGCCCTTTGCGCTTAGAAACTCGCCCGCTCCGCCATGACTGACGTCAAAACAATCAATACGCTCCTCTAAAGCCTGTCAAAAACTGGCATGCAGTAGCTTAATATAGCTTTAGTTAGTTAGTTAGTTTAATTTTTAAAATGGTCGTAGGATGCTGCGGTCGGCCGCACAAACAGAGAAGGATAGAAACCAAACTTATTTTATAACTTTTAATGAAGATAGCAGCCGTCAATCATAACGACTGTCGGTGTAATGGTGAATTTTCAGGGAACGCTTTTTACAAGGTAAGATTAACATTCATATACATTATAAGTAAGTACGATTAGAAATACGATATCCGTTATCGCATTACGGCAGAACGCTGGTAACCATGGAGACAATGTAGCCTAGCATGTATGGAGAAAACTGGTTAGCATCTCGTCTTTTGTACGTTTTTAGGGCTGCTCCTGTGTAAGGAGGTCTGCTGTTTATAACTTAATGATATATGTCATGTGGTGTGAATTCAGGTGAAATCGGTAATTTGATCAACACATCAGGCGCGAGGAGGTTCGGGTCTGTTTCTAAGCTAGCTGTTTCAAACCCAGGCGCGAGGAGGTTCGGGTCTGTTTCTAAGCTAGCTGTTTCAAACCCAGGCGCGAGGAGGTTCGGGTCTGTTTCTAAGCTAGCTGTTTCAAACACAACCAGGTGTGTTACGTTAACAGACAAATTAGCTCGACTCAAACTAGAAGAAGCCATGAATAAGTGGCAAAAATAACTTTGGGAAACAGTTTCGGTCGCTCTGATCAACACTTCCGGCGTCCATCATGGCGCCTCGAATGATTTAGTGACGTAGTTGCAAAGGGTCAGTAGCGCGTTCCCACTTATTGCGCCACTGGTTGCGCCCCAGTACAGCAACTGGTGTGTGTAAGTCTAGAGAGGTCGACTTAACCAGCAAACAGAAGCTTTCAGCTTTCAAAGGTCTGCGTTTTGTCTTCATATGAGGCGTATTAATCCGCCCATCTTTATTCATTATCGGTCTGCGGTGTCCACTCAATCAGCCGGTTCAGGCTGACGGAGCTGCTGCACAAACACGCCACGGCCACGCAGGGAAGAGGGAGGCTACGCTCCACCATGCAGCCCCGGTAGACACTGCAGCACAGACAGACAGACAGGGGCGGGATGGGGAGGAAGAGGAGAAAATGTGAGGAAGCTCTTTTTAAATAACAAGCCGAGGAGGAAGGGGGGAATTGAGAGGTTCAAAGCCAAACGAAGGGAGAGAACAATCAATAACAAGACAGGGAGAGATACAGGAGGACGAGAGCACCTCCACAAACTACTGAGGTATGTAGAAGGACTGGAGGGGAAGCGGTGAGAGTTAGCGAGAGGGAGGGATATCCACTGCACTGTTGTGTGACTGGAAATTTAATAGAGCGAGGGAGGCGGGGAGAGAGGAAGAGGAGGAGGAGGAGGAAGGAGCGACGCAATGCAAGAGCTCAGAGCAAGAGTCGCTGCTGCTGGGATGAAGCAGCAGCGGGACAGGCTGCGGATGCTGATCCTCTCTCCATGTCTGCTGGAGCAGAAACAGGTCGGCCACCCTGTTGCATCCAGACTCACTACATGCACCAATCAGGCATTACATTATGACCACTGACAGCCGAAAACAACACGATCTGTCACCCTGTCACACAAGTGTTTTAAATCATCAAACTGATTCATTAGCACGCAGAGAGATGTTTTTAAGAAACTATTTCATCTAGTAAGGGAATAAACTTTTTTTTTAAAAAGTATTCTTAAATAGGACCTATCTTTTGTCCATCCATTTGAGCCTCAGTTGCTTCTAAAAACAGCCCAGGCGATGTAAAGCCGTTTTTTGGTGTCTGAAAATTGAGCATTTCAAAAACTTCCCGATTAATCACATTCAGGCGCTGCAATGTTACCTAGCAACCCAAGCATAGTTCCACCTGTTGCCAACAACATGCTGGAGAACCAGCACGTTTGGTCAGCTTGTCTTACTGCTGTACAATGGCTGCTGGAAAAGACAAGTGTTTTGTTGTTGACTTACCACCCAGAAACCACTTTCTGCTTTCTTGTTGGTTGTGCAGGAGGCTCCACTTCTGCTTCTCCTAGATGTCTGGTGGTATAATTGCGCACCTGTTTGCATCTATTTTTAAGTGCGAGTGTAAGCATTAAATTGGGGGATGTGGCCAGCAGCAGTTTATTTGGATTTAAAGTGACAAAAACTCTTAACACATCGCATCCTAAACTCATCAGGCTAAAATTGAATTAACTAGGAATAATTTTTTTGTTTTATTTTGCCCCTAGACTTTTCCTAACCTGTTTAAGAAAGCAAGTTTCTTAATAGAATGCCTCACAACAAGAAGTTTGCTAAAATATGTCAAAAAAACCCCAAAACATAACACTATGCTCTAATTGAAAGAAATTCAACAACAAATCTAACACCTATCAGTCTGGAAAGGGAGCCCAATAAATCTCTACAATGTGAATCATTATTCAAATGTGGAGAAAACATGGAGAACCTTCCCAGTTATTACAAATAATTTATGTTTGTTGTTGCTGCCAATAATCAGCTACGTTCCCACATACAGCTGGGTTACCTTTTTCTCTTAATACAAAATCAAATGATTGCAGCTTGCTGCATTTCCTCGTTTATCTTTGTTAGATATCAAAGTTTGTTTGATGATGTGAAACGTAAACTGAAGAACTGAATGTTAGTCGAAACGTGAACATTTTGATGAGTTAAAGCAGGAAAAACTGGCCAACTTGTGATTGCTAATCGGTAGCCGTTTATGTTCTGCAGTGATCAGTTTCAAACAATCAGCCGCCTCCTTTTTAATTCCCTGCTGAAGTGACTGACGGCTCAGTCCCCAGCTGACCTTTTCCCTTTAAGTTGACCTTTGCGTTTTCCTCTGTTATCCGTCCCTGGGGAGTCTTTGATAAACTGCTTTCTCTCTGGATCAGCCACACATCTCCTTCAGGAGAGGAAAAGCACAGAGTACAACTATACAGCGCATCTCAAAATTAAATTTTATTCAGAATTGAAGCTCATATAGAGATTCTTTACAGATAGAAAGGATTTTTAAAAGTGTTTTTGTTCATTTTAATTAAAAAAATCTCTAAAATGTTTCTTTCTAGGAAACTTTATCACTGTTTAATGTTCAATAAGGAAAAAATAAAGCATAAAAATTGCTACACTTAATGCCTGGATCAATAATTTATTAACATTGATTAAAAAAAGCACTAGTTCCATTGGCAAATTATTTCACTTATACCATAAATTTTTTCCCATAATCTTCCAGGGATCTAGTGCTTTTTTTTATATCAAGGTTAATAAATTATTGACTTCAAGCTCCTATATCTTGTACAAAGTTACTTTTAAGTTAGTTTTAGCCTTATTTCAAGTGTATTAAGTAATTTGCTCTGAAAACTAGACAAAGATACTTGGTAAGATTTTGTTTTTTGCAGTGTAGTTTCCAGTCCCTGGACAGATTGAGTTACTCTAGTATCTTTTTAACAAATCATAAATTGGTAAAGGCAACCAATGTATTATTCAGATTTCACTAAACCCAACAGATCATTCAAGAACTATTTCATTGTTTTCATCAATAATGAGAACAAATCTGCTTATTTAATAACGAAATTTTTGCCAAATGTGCTAGAACATGTTTTAATCTCTTTTGGCAAACAAAAGACCATAAATATGACTTTTTTCAATTATAAAAAAAAATCATATTCTGTATCATATTTTTATTTGAATCCACACAGTTTTTTATGTTTAAGCCGTTATGAGGCACGGTGGGGAAACTTTAAACTTCTGCTGCACCAGTTACTCAACAGCTTGTTGCTAAGTAACCAAAGAATGAGTGAGTTGCTAGGTAACCAAACTGTGAGTGAGTTAGTTGATTCCACTCCACTGTCTTGGGGCTAATTGTGCTTTAATAACTGCGTCAATGTGATTCCTGGTTGCTTTAATGGCGGCCTTCAGCTGGTTGTTGGTTCTTGTGTCTCCTGTCTTCCTGCTGACATTACTACGTTCACATTATGCTATCAAAACCAGTTCGCCAGCCAATAAAGAACCAATACCAGCTGATCACATGGATCCAAACATCACTGCTGACTCTGTCTCTCGCTCTTCATCCAGGCTCTTGGACCAAAGAAGAACTGAGTCCCTTTCCTGCTCAGCCCAGGTAAAACGCCTCTGGTATTATCTATAAATGACCCTAAATTAATATCGGCATTTCATATCAGTCGATATTGATAATTATTGATTAGTTTAATGTTTTAAATGTCTGAAATCCTGCCAAACTGGTTGCGTGACCTTTCCTGTTTTATCCAGTTTTTACTCCATGCTGTTGTTTTTTTATTTTTAAGCATTTATGAGGCACTTTGGGGAATCTTTAAACTGCTGCTGCACAAGTTACTCACCAGGTTGTTGCTAGGTAACCAAAGTATGAGTGAGTTGCTAGGTAACCAAAATCTGAAAGCGTTAGTTGATGTCACAAACTTTGCGTATTATAATATTCTATCTATTGATATTGATCACGTGTCTATCACCATATATATTGGTATTGATTTAGTGTCCAGCTCTACTTTATCCTTTTTTTTGCCTTCTTTTAGTTTTAGTCATGGTTAACTTCTGGTTTTAGGCTTTTATTTTGAAGGGACGACTTCCAGTTTAGCAACAAATGAACTGATTAAATGCATCTTGTTGAAGCGCTGCCTCCACCAAACCTTTGGGTGAACTTTGCTCCACAATCCTCATTTTTTATTTACTTAATCTTTATTTAACACGGAAACAACAAACTGAGAGAAACATTCTCCTTTTGAAAGACAGTTTTTCCTTCCACTAAATGTTTAGCCCCAACAAGACATAATAGGTAGATTTTATTACAGACTCATAGTCCAAATCAATTATAAAAAGCAGAATAATGGTATAAAATACATTAAAATTAAAATTTTGCCAAAGATTCTGTAATTGTGAGATCAATATTAGAAATTTAATAGAAAAAAACTTGGATATTTCTTAGTGTGAAAAGTTTAAAATTTGCTAGAAAAAATTCTGACAGATGTTGAAATTCATCTCATAAATTTATTTGAAAAAAAAGTTTAAAATTATTATATTTTTTTGAAACTCAGAAATTAAATTTTTTTTCTCTAGAAAAGTTCTGAGATAAATCAATTTTTTTCTTGTAAATGTTTGACCTTTGGAGCTCAGAAATTTACTTGTTTTTTCTAGAAAATTCTTGAAATGAATCTCTACATGTCTGAGTTTTTTTCTCGCACATTTTCAACATTCGGAGCTCAGAAATTTCTAAGATTTTGCCAGAACATTTCTGGGATTATTCTTAGTTTTTTTATAAGTCAAATATCTTCCATGATTAAAAAATCTTTGCATGACCAAGCCAGAATATTTCTGCATTAAAAGTCAAATTTTCACAAACATAATTTTTGTTTTTTAATTTGCTTTAAAACCATGAACATAAATAGAAACATATGCTTAGAATATACAACT
The DNA here is from genome assembly GCA_903066825.1 of Alfaro cultratus. Classification (NCBI taxonomy): domain Eukaryota; kingdom Metazoa; phylum Chordata; class Actinopteri; order Cyprinodontiformes; family Poeciliidae; genus Alfaro; species Alfaro cultratus. Next base: position 43,701 of record CAEFZX010032226.1, read on the forward strand.
TTAATTGTAATTAAATGAACTTTTCGATAATATTCTGTGATTTATTGACATGCACCTGCAGGGAGGATAAATGTGATTGTCTGCAGTGGCAGCAGCGCGCTGCACAGGTGGAGCTGTGTTGCCAAGCAGCAAATGCTCCTTACAGGAGAGGTTGCCCTGGATTTGTTGCAACTATCCGACTATATTGCATGAAATTCATGCTCTCTGCATACGTTTTGTTTTTTATGTAAAATAATGATGAGACTGCAGCAGCAGCTGCAGGAAGAGTCCGTGGTTGCATCCACCTGAAGATTTCTGAGACAATTCCCATCATACCAGCGGCGGCAGCGCAGCACTTGGAAACGCTGAATCAATCTGTGTGTGTGTGAGAGTGTGTGTGTGTGTGAGAGAGAGAGAGAGAGAGAGAGAGAGCGTCGGCGGCAGCAGCTCTGCAGTGGAATACGCGATTATTTGAGGAAAGCTTGGAGCGACGTTGCGTTTTTAGGATTCTATGAAGGCATTACGAGATTTTTCAAAAATGGTAAGTCTGTTTGACTTTCCCTCACGCTGTGATAAAGATAATGATTACGGCCTTATTATTATTGTTGTTTTTATTTTTGCGTGTGCGCGCTTGTGTCCGGACAGTTAAGTGGCGTTTGGTGCTCGGAGCGCAGCGGTAATCTGATATCCATGCGGTGAGTCCCGCGCTGTGCGGACTCTCACATCCATATCTCGGGATATATTCATATTTTCTCTCCGTAATCCAAACTTTTCCTCGCTGTTTGGCTGTTTTTGAAGCAGTTGGTGTTAACCTTGGGTCATAAGATGGGCAGCATCCACTGTTGCGCAACCGGTTTCCACTGAAATCTACTTATTTATGACCCCTGATTTGGCGCTGGCAGCTTGCGGGTTTTTACGCGCGGGCAGTGTTGAGCTTTGAATAAGAAGCTCTGTGTCAAACTCAAGGCCCGGAAGCCAATTTTGGCCCGCCGTATCTTCTCATGTGGCCCTCTAGAGCCTTCAGGGTAACAGTTGTGTGCTTAAAAAGCAAAGCAGCTTTTTTCTGTATGCGGCCATGAATCTTACATGAATCTGTCTCTTTAGTGTTTCACGCCAGGATTGAAGAAATTTTCGCTAAATGAACAGATCCCTCTATTTTTTTGCAAGTTTATTGCAAATGTGAGTTTAACTGATGCTAACTCCCAACTGCAGGTTGTAGTGTTTCCTTCTTCATGTACTTTCAATTCGCTGAGTTATTTTTGAAGTTAAATATTATAATAAACATCTTTTCAGATAAGTCCCTCAAAGGTTTTGCAATTCCATGATTGTAGATGTTTGCGCTAAAAGAACAGATCCTTGTATTTTTTTTGTGCAGGTTTACTGCAAATATTGTCAGAAACATTTGTTTTTAGTAATGCTAACTCCCACCTGGAGGTGGCAGTGTTTCTTATACCTTAAAATTAAATTATGTTGAAGATCTTTTCATGCAAGTACATGCAGTTTTTCTGAAAATTATTCTAGATGAACAGATCCCCATATTTTTTGCGAGTTTATTGCAAATTTCCTCAAAAATGGTGATGCTAACGCCCACCTCCAGGTGGCAGTGTTTCCTAATTTCTATTTCTTCAATTCGATGAATTCTTCCTAAAATTAAATATTATTGAATATTGTTTTCACATTGATCAGTCACTCCATGATTTTGTGATTTTTTGTGTGTGTGATTTTCTTCAAAATAATAATCAAAGAGTTTGTTCTGCGAATTTAGAAATATTTGCAAGGAATTTTGTAACTTGGTGCTTTTAAAGTTGGGCCGTCCTCTTTCCATGTGCAGATGATGGATTGATTGGATTTCTTTGAAATGTTCAAAGCTTGAAATATTGTTTTGTAACCTAATCCTGCGATAAAATTCTCCGCAGCTTTCTTTCTGACGTGTGTTTAGGTCGTATGATGCCGTTTGTTCTTGAATGTTTTCTAACAAACTCGTCAGGTTTGGGCAGAACGGTTGAATTTATCCTTAGCTCAGATTTAAGGCTGGAACAAATGATTGATTTAGTTATCGATTAATTAAACGATTAATCGGATAAAAATGGCCACATTCTACAGATTTCTTTATTTAAGCCTTTTTCATACAATAAAAATGATCTTTTTATGTGTTTTTGCTTTAAGAGAAACAAATGAACAAAGAAAAATATTTTTAAATAAGAGATTAAACATTTTATTTCCTAGAATTAGTAAACACTTCATAATGTAAGGATGCATTTATTTCTGCTTGACTTATCAAGCCAGTGGAGGGCTGATGTGGTGATTAGTTTTAGATCAATCGATTAATAATTGGATGGGAAAAAGGGCTTTTTTTTTTGACTGGGTGAAGCTAACATTTCACTTGTGTGGTTTTTGGTAGAACATATTTACAGACAAAGTTTTTTTTTGTGCTTCTTTTTTTTTAACCATAAATGCTAAATCTAAAAATTTTTATGGCAGTTTTGACTTAATTTCTGCTCTGAGTGTTTTGTTCTTTCAGCAATCCGACTTTTTGTTCTGAGTCTGTATATCCCAACGATTAATCGTAAATTAGTTGATGATTATTTCAATATTGATTAATCACGATTAGTTGTTTCAGCCTTAACGAGAGTACACACCTGTAGACGGTGTTTAATGATGCGGTGCTCAAAGTGAGAGGGGATGAATACAAAAACACCAAAGTTCGGTTTTATGCACTCAGACTAAAACACATTTTTGATAAAATGCCAATAATAACCGTCTTTGAGCTTAAATTTTGCAAACCATATCCACACACTTTTCTTCATGGTACCTGTAAACTTAAACACTATTCTAGCTCCACCATCAAGAGAATGACCATGATATCTACCATTTATGGTCCTGCGCTTTACGGCTTCACTAGGTCATAAGTGGTAAAACTTTAAGGCGATGGTAATTTTTTATGTTGAGCGTAAAACTGTGCATGTTATCTGCTGTGACGAAGGGAGTCTTTGTCATCTGACGAATATGAAGCGTGCAGCAGCAGCAACACCAGTCACTACAAGGCCACGGTTTCATGGGAAGCTTGTCACATAATATCATATTTAAAGGCAAGGTCCTCCAGTCGAGGGAGCGGGGACGCGGTTTCCACATATCAAGACATGTTTGCACTGAAAAGCGAGGCTGAAATGTCTCCAGGATTTGTTGATTTTCAACTTCTATATATCAAATGTATTGCAGATTATCAAGAATTTGGTATTTTGCCAGAGAGAATACTCTCTGGCGACCAGTATGAAGGCATACAAAGGTTTTAAAATGTAAGGTCTCCAAACCTTACAAAAAACTTCCTCAAGCTACTATACCTGTAACCTTTGGACAATGAGCAGCAGAGAAACAAAGAAAAACAGAAAAATTAATCTTTCAGCTGTTATTTTAAAGGGAACATATTATGCAAAATTCACATTTAGCATAAATTTGCCTTTCCTTTGGGTCTCTGCTGCCTTTAAGGACACAGATTATTGGCAGTTAGTTCATGTTTTTGGTATCTGGAAAGTGAGCCTTTTCCAGAATCTCCAGAATGGAATGTCACAAATCAGCAGGCAGTTCCCGTTACCTAGCAACCACAGTTGAGCTCCAGCATGTTTGGTCAGCTGGTTTAACCTCTATATGCGCTTTACAATGGCTTGCTGGAAAAGACAAGTGTTTTGTTGTTGACTTACCATCCAGAAACCACATGCTGCATTCTTGTTGGTTGTGCAGTAGGCTCCACTTTTGCTTTTCAAAGATGTACGGATGTATAATTGCGTATCTGTTTGGAGTCATTTTCATGTGTGAGTGTAAACGTTGAGCTTTTTTGGATTTAAAGTGACAAGACGCCCTAAAACAGCTCATTCTGAACTGAGCACACTAAAATCTGATGATCTAAAAATGATTTTCTGCAAAATATGTTGCAAACGTGTTTTATATCACCTGCCTAACTTGTTAAAGGAAGCATAATAGGTCACCTTTAAAACACATGGTCCTACATGTTGTGCTGAATCCTCACAAATTAACCGCCAGCTGAGCCATTTCAGTCATTTGAGGGTTTAGGCCAGGCTACTCTTTCATTTCTGTGGCGCTTTGCTTGACCAATGAGCTCGATGAAAACAAGCAGGCAGGTTAACAGGGACATGCTAAATTACACCTGCACACCTGTTCTGCAAAGGAAGGGTGTGACTTTGAGATAATGCGCCTCCTACGCCGCAGGAGTTTCGAGCTATTAGGGATTATTTCTAGCGGAGATCGGCGCAAATCCTCCCAAAACAAACAAACGGAGTGAAAAGGGTCAGTGGGGTCATCTGAGATGGTGAATCTCTCAAATTAAAACTCGCTTTTTCCAATCTGGTGAAAGTGCAGCCGTCTCTTTGTGTCCTCTGACTGTAAAAGGAAAAGATTCAACAGGATGAATCTGTTGCTGCTTTAAAAGTAGGGCTGCAACTAATGATTGTTTTTTTAGCTATTGATTAATTGGTTGATAATTAATTGGATTAAAAAATGACATTTTACAGATTTTTCACTTGTTTATTTAGTCAAATACTAGAAATATGTTTTTAAAATTCAAACAAACAAATAATTAAATTCCTTTTTAAAATAAAATCAACATTTTATTGCTTAAAATGCAACAACAGAGCATTCCTTTAGCGAACGGTTGATCAGATCTGCGTTCTTTGTGAAAAGCTCAGCCCTTTCAGCTTGACCTAACGTCAACACACTGTATGGATAATTTGTTGACTATTTATTGGGTTAACTGATCGATAATTCAATAGCAAAAGGTGCTTAACAGGAGAGTATTGTATTTATTTTTTTTGCCACTGGGTAGAGCATATTTTTGTTTTTTTTAATCTGTAATGAAAATAATTTTTTTTTTTTTTTTACAGTTTTGACTTAATTACTGCTCTGAGTCTGTTGTTCTTTCAGCAGTTGGTCTTGTTTGAGTCTGTATACTTCAGTTGACGATTAATTAATTACTAACTTAGTTGACAATTATTCCAATAACCAATTAATCTCGATTAATCTGATTAATCGTCTCAGCCTATTTAAAAAACATTGAAAACAGCCGTTTGGGTGAGCTTGCTTGTGTCTTCTGCACATGCGGTGACTACTTCCACTCCTGTGAGGGGGACCAAGATAATAGATGACACTTGAACCGCTCTAATCAGGCCAAGCTGGTTGCTGATCTCTTCATAGAGCGAGGGTGTCAGTGATTGATGGAGGCACAACTTGCTGATGTGCACAGGTTGAAGGGTGAGGGGAGAGTCACTGATCAGCCAAAAGAGACTGGAAACTGTAGGAACAACTGCAGTCTGTCCCCCCAAATGAGGCTGATGCTCTGCTGGAACGTTTCCCCACATCCTGTTTCCTGCACACGGTGGTGGTGGAATGATTCGCTACACCAAGCAAAGTAAATCCAGTAATGTGTTGCATAAACAAACGCGTGATTTAGCCTCTTTGGCTAAGAACCTGCTACACTGATAAAATTTCCCCATCATTCTTTTTTTATGTTGCACAGTATTCATCTTCACAAGCTTCTTCAACTTCCATACATAAAAGTTATGAACTCTATTTTTAAAGTTATTAAATGTCTTATCCTGAAGAAAGTTTTTTTTTAGATTTGTAACATCTGGGTAACTGATTATTCTATGGATTATTCTGACAATTACCGTATTTTCCGCACTATAAGGCGCACCTAAAAACCTTCAATTTTCTCAAAAGCCGACAGTGCGCCTTATAATCCGGTGCGCCTTATATATGGACCAATATTGAGCCACAACAGGTCTCGCAACTATGATAAGCAGCCGCCGACTTCATTTTCCCCGTAGAAGAAGAAGCGCGCGGTGCATGCTGGGCTCATTATGAGAATTTGAG
>CAEFZX010032227.1:0-11018 GCA_903066825.1 Alfaro cultratus
TTTTGATTTCAGGCTTCATACACATTCCAGCATTATTTGTTTGCCTTTAGAAAACTGTTCATTAAAAATCTGCCCTATAGAAAAGAAAGAAAGGAAGTAAGAGAGAAAGAAAGAAAGAAAGAAAGAAAAAAGAAAGAAAGAAAGAAATATCTCCATAATTCCAATTGTTTTTAAAATTTGAAAGTAAATTAACTTGACCCCTAATTTGTTACACCTTAACACATTTTCTGTATATGCTACTTTCATTTGTTAATTTTCTTTCAGTTATTTGGACAAAAGAAAATGGGAAAATGACCAACTAGTGATCAAGCATAAACAAAATGTGATGAAATGGTTGAAGCTGATTTTACTCACCGTTTGTTCCACATCTCTGCATATGAAGAGTGCAGGCTGTGCAGGTCTATTTCACCACAATAATCACATAAAACAAATGAAGAACTAAACAGTTCAAATTTAGATCTTGGCCTAGTGGGGATAAACCTTTGTTCAATATTATTTTAAAGATAAATTAGCCTCATGATAAACAATCTATTGATATTAAGATGACATCAAATGTTTGAAGACAAAACCAAACATCTAACTCGAGGCCTGCTCAATAATTTAGACATTAATAAATGAAGTTAGTTTTTCTTCAAGTTGAAGAACAGCTAAGTTATTATCTAATTAACATGTCTTCATGCAACCTGAAAATACTCTGTTTATATATATATATATATATATATATATATATATATATATATATATATATATATATATATTCATACAAATTGTCAGCTTATGAAGAGATATTTTCTGCATCACAGTAACAATTCTCTTATAGTCTAGACAGAATTATTTCAGTCTCAAATCTTTACTCAGCTATTCAGCTTAATTTTAAAAATAAAAAGTTGAGCGATGTACTAGAAAACAGACAGATGGATTCCGATGTTTAATGTCTTTTTTATATAACCTTTATTATTATATTATTATATTTATTATTATAACTTAAAGCAATTTAACACACTGAAAACTGAGGTTCCATTTTTGTCTTGAAAGAAACTATCAAGCTGTTTGATCCTTTTTATTATTATTATTATTATTATTATTATTATTATTAATAGTAATAATAATGGTTATTATTATTATTATTATTATTATTATAATTATTATTATTATTATTTCAGTTGTGTTATTTCCATCTCAATTAGCTAACAGGGTTTAAAACAAATGGTTTAAACAGAAAGTCTGTGCTGTTATCAGTGCAGAAATCTGGAACACAACTGCTGTAAATCCTGACTGGCCCTGAATAATATTAATGATCAGTTTGATTGCAAAAAAAAAGAAAAAAAATGTAGCAGCTAATTGATTTTTTTTTTTTTAAAGTAATTTGCTGGTCTGTTGTAATGAATCCTAATTGAGTGACAGGTGCTCACGTTTGCTAGATATAATAATAATAATAATAATAATAATAATAATAATAATAATAATAATAATAATAATAATAATAATAATAAAATTTCAGAAGGGCACGTTTTTTGTCTGGTGGAAAAGGGGGTAGGTGCTCTAGCACCACCTAGTGTCTGTCTGTCTGCTGACAGAAGTTACCCTGGGTTCAGGGGTCACCTAACTGGTTGTTGTCAAACACTCTGAATGAACAGAGTGGTGAAAACTAATGGTGGCCACACCAGAGTCCACAAATACATCATCTGGCAGCAAACTCTGGGGGCTCTCCTGAAGAGGGCGCAATGAACGCTGAAACTGAATCCAAAGGTGCTTCTACAAAGGAAGGAAGGTGAGAAGAAATGCCGGAAAAGGAAGGAATGAAGGAAGGAAAGAAGGAAGGAAGTGTGTGAGAAAGAGAGGTAATTAGAAGGAAGGTAAGGAAGAAGGTTGGGTTGTGTGTTCAACTGATGTTTCTTTACCTCCAGTCGTCTCTCTAGCCATCTTTAGTCTTGCTCTCCTAGCAGCTCCAGCGATGCCACAGCCCTAAACAGAAGGTGAACATAAATAGAGAAGAGAGGGACTGATGGCTTAAAGATGGATGACGTGAAACCATTTCCCAGCACTGAGACGGAGACCTCTTTCATGAGCCTGTTGTTTATGTGGATGGCGGCGCGTCTGGTTGGTGCTCCAGTTGCAGCTCGGTGGTCTGAGTGATTCTTAACTACATAGCCCAATGCCACATCCCCACCTCCTTTCTCTGTCTCTCTCGTGTCCCCAAACCTTCCCGAAAAAGTTCTCAGATGCCCAAACGCAGGAGCGGCAGCCATGTTTCTGCATATTTCATCTCCCATATGCCTCATCAGGCCTGATTGGAGCCACTGTGACAAATGGGAAGCCACTCTGTTCAGAGGCTCTGATGAGGAGACAAAATGAAACTAAACGAAGCATCAGGCGTGGAGCAGCTCCACCATGTCCCAGCAGTTCATCTCTACTTCAGGTTCAGCAACATCAAACATCACTCTGATTCTCAAACACAACATAATCATCTAGAGTACAATAGCAATTAGTAAGAGGGACAGTTTGTTCACATCTGGAGTGCATTTCCTCGCCACCAGATTGCTCAGCAGTCCCGTCTGTCTGTTTCTGTGGCGGTGGAAGTAACCATGTGTGTGTTTTTATGGGCTCTGTTAAAAGCAGATGGGCGGTTTACATTAGCAGAGATGCCGGCGATAAACAGATAGGAAGAGAAACAGTCAGGACACAAAGAGAGATGTAGCATCATTATGTCCTGCTGCACCGCTGACCTGTCTGGATCCAAACCGGTTACAAACTGACTCTTACTTTCATCATGACATCATTAATTACGTGGTTGGACCCTCTGTTATGTTCTGAACAGCTTTCATTCTTCAAGGCATACACTTAACAAGGTGTCAGAGACATTCCTCAGAGATTTCTCATTGAGGCGAAGCGAGGTAACGTTTTTATAATCTGCCTCAAGGTTTGACCTTCATGCGTGCAGAGATGGTGTCCTACATAACGTGAGTCAGCATCACTTTATTTGACGGGTTGTGAATAAGACAGTCATGACACCGTCATAACCATGACATAACACCTGTCATAAACATGACATAACACCTGTCATGAACATGACATAACACCTGTCACAACCATGACATAACACCTGTCATGAACATGACATAACACCTGTCATAAACATGACATAACACCTGTCATGAACATGACATAACACCTGTCACAACCATGACATAACACCTGTCATGAACATGACATAACACCTGTCATAAACATGACATAACACCTGTCATGAACATGACATAACACCTGTCACAACCATGACATAACACCTGTCATGAACATGACATAACACCTGTCATAAACATGACATAACACCTGTCATGAACATGAGTAAGTCTTCATGAATATTTATGACTATTGTCATAAAGTGTCATTCGGTGAATCATGACACTTTTAATACAAAGTTAACATTATTCAAAATGTCTTTGTTGTGACAACTTGACATTAGCCAAGAATCATCATATGTCATAAATTTGTCATAATAATGTCGTTAAGTGTTATTACACTGTCAAAAGCGTTAACAAAACAGTAATTAATATTTCCCCCTACCTGAAATAAAGCGGAACGAGTAGGACCAACAATAAAGATTTCATTAAGCTTTATTACACTGTCAAATGATTTAATAACAGAGTCATTAATAATTCCTCCTACATCAAGTGGAACAAGTAACAACAGTTATGAAGATGTCATTAATTGTCATTACAGTGTCAAATGCTATATTAACAGAGTCATTAATATTAACTCTTACCTCAAGTAAAGTGAGATGCTTTGTATGAGAATAGAACAGAAACATACTTTATTGTCCCACTGTGGGGAAGTTCGGATGTACCAGCAGTATGTTAAAGGTAAATAGAAGCATACATAGTCAGATTAAAGGAAGACATTTTAAAGTCAGAAAAGTAAAAACAGACTGTACACTAAGGGCAATGTCAAAAAGACTGTGCAAGTGAGTCAGTGGCGAACATTTTCATAGAGGTGGCTGGATTGGGTCAGTAAAGACTAGAATTTTTTCATCAATATTAAGAAATTATTGACTTAAAACAAGCTCCTATATCTTGCGGTAAAGTAGAAACTAGACTAAAAATAATTGTACAATTTAGGGAAGGATTTGTGATGACGCTTCTTTGAGCACCCTGGATGCAGCAGTTCATTTCTGGGGGGGAGGGGAGGGGGGTGAATGTAGGGTTTGGAAGACATTCAGATATGATGAGTTATAAAAAGGATTTTTACAACATTTGATCAAACAGTTTGGAGGTTTGAGTTAATGTTGTTTCAGATGGAAAACCTCTCTGCCGTGAGTAGATTAGGTTGATATCAGTGTGGAAAACCTAACTCATATGTTTTTATTCTGTCTGTTGATAAGATAGTGACTGCTCAGACCCCCCCCCCCCAACCATGTCAGTGAGGCTCAAACAGAAATGTTTCAGGACATGTGACCGGCTGCTCAGATGACGCTTGAATTAAAGGTCCCCTTTCCTCTGACCGTGATGTAACCACCAGGTAGCTGGCCTGTGATAAACCCTGTGTAGATGCAGGGGAGGCGGGGGTCTATGTGAGCTAAATTTTCTGGAGTTTTCTGTGACGAGGTGAGGGTATCGCACTAAAGACAGCTGATATGAGCAGCCTGCAGCAGGTTGATAAGGTGAAGGGTGGAGCCCAGTCCGGTCTGGTGAAACAGCAGAGTCACGTAGTAACGCCACAGAGGGGTGAGGGGAGGTGGGGCTAAAAATAACAGCAGACATGACTCTGCTGCTGGTGGTCACTTTTTGACCAGATTGAAACTGGAACAGTTAAGGATTCTGGGATGATGACGTTGATGATTCACAGTGGCTTTCATATGAAATTGCAATAAAATGCATTTATGATTGTGGTTGTAATGTGACAAAATATGGAGAAGTTTGGGTGCTTTTGCAAGTCACTGTTCCCTCAGGAGGGTCAAATAAAACTCATTTAGAGCCACAAATGTCACATGACCTTTAGAAAAAGACAACTTTTTAAACAAACAGCTACTTAACAAAGGTCTTGTAAAAAAAAATAAAAATAAAAAAATAAAACAGTTTTATTTCTATTTTTAGGATATAAAATATAGATAAACATAAAAGAGGATGGGTTTTTTTTAAAGCTCAGATCCCAACCTAAAGACAAAGAAAATAGATCGGAAACATTTTACTGGTATTTGTAGTGCCATCCTTTGTGGAAATTCAGTGCAAATATTGCAGAAAAAATTAGAAAATGGTTAAAAATCTGCATTCATTATAATCTGGGTTTAAAAACATTAAATGGTTCCTTTTAAATTTGGGCCAAAGTTCTTAAAAGCCATTGTGGAAGGTCAAAAAAAGCCACTTACGGCTTCAGAACCACAGGCTGCAAACCCTGGGTTAGATTCTCTATTTCTGCTTTTGTTCAGGTAACTTTGTATAATAGTTACTTTGTGGTTCTGTGGTTGAAATAAAACCCAACATACACCGAGAAAGGCAAGGTGATTAAAAAAATAACAGTGTCATTCTGTTTATATTTACAAACAGTACATTAAGATTTAAATATTTCAGACAAGTGTCAAGAAATGGAAGAAATGTTTCTGTGTTTCTGTCTGTTCTTAATGTAGGACATTAAGAACAGACCATGGAGAGCTCACAAAAACAACAAGACATTTTGCAAGCATGTTCTCCTAAAAAATGTTTCTTAAAGGGGCAGTGTTATGTAAAATCCACTTTTTTGAGCTTTGTGTAATGTTATAATGTTACCCCCTCATCAAAAACTTATCTGCATTGTTGCTTTGATTCTTTCATGCATGCTTGAGAAAGTTTTGAATCTCCCATGGCAACCATTCAGCGGTGCAAAACGCCTGGCTGGTCCTAGCCCTGCCTTTCAGGATGCAGCTCCTCAGAGCTGCAGTTTCCACGCGTCAGAGCAGCCAACCTCCTCAACTCCCCCATTCAGCTCCTTCCGACTAGCCGGCAGCAATTAGCAAACACCTGGTGGAACTGCACATCTGCTGAGCTCGTGGTAAAAACCTTGTCAAAGGGTCAATAGAGGAGCGACGTTGCGATGACTTCCTGGACGTGGAGTTTCAGAAAGAGCAGGAGTTTTCAAAAGAGACAGACGATTTCACGTTGTGAAATTACAAAGTCAAAGTTCTCTTATGTCATATTTGATGCGGATGTAGTTTTGTTTTATAACAACAGAAGGTAATATAATTACTTGATTGTGTTACAATATGGCATCATGTGCCTGGAAAATACATAATTCTGCCCCTTTGATACTAAACAGGTTGTTAGAGGCAGAAATCAGGTGAGATTTCAGGGCAGAAAACAACAACAAACTGTAAAGTTAGGTAGGAATTTAAATTAGCTCCACTGAATCCATAAAGGCTATCTTTGATCATTCTCTCCTTCATCTGTTGTTCTGATGGACCATTACAACAGGTTGCAGGTTTACATGTATTTCATACTTGCTGATATTGTTCAGGTTATGAACTGTTGAATCTGGCAGATATGTTTTTGACTTGAGCTAGAACATATTACTTGTTGTGAAAGTAACTTTTTAAATGAGTAATCACATCAATTAGCTTGAATTTAATGCCAACATTGGCGACAAGGTACAATTTAAACATTTGAACTGGAGTTTGAATTATATAAATTAATTTAGAAGCATTATCTTGTTTGAACGAGAAAACATTCTTCTTTCAACGAGATTTAAAAAATTTGTTATAACAAGAAAGTTTCTTGTTTTAACAAGCTTGCTTCTTGCTATTACAAGGTTTTTCCGTTTTAACAGCATCTTGTTAAATTTGAGACGAGAATACCTCATTATGAAAAGAAAATGTCTCGTTTCAGCAAAAAAACTTTCTTGTTGGAACAAGAAAACTTCTCACTTTAAAGACAAAGTTTCTTGTTTTAATGAAATAGAAAATTCCTCTTGTTACAACAACAACCTTTTCATTTTAAGGAAGTTTTGAATCTCATTTTAATAAGCAATTTCATCAGTGAAACGAGCTACTGCTCCTGAATCTATTTCCAAGCTCTGACAGTACTTCCGTACACATGCTTAAAAACACTGATCAAAATCTATCAATTTCAAATACGTGCAAATTGTTAGTTAGCTGCAAAGCTAAATATGTGCAAGCTTGGTGTGGAACAATTTTTATGACAAAAAAAGGTTTAGACCAGGGGTGTCCAAACTTTTTGACGTGTGCCAAAATTGTTGTGTTAAAAGGAAAAGAAAATAATAAAATAATAATTATTATATATATATATATATATATATATATATATATATATATGTTGTATGTCTGAGGCAGAGACAGAAATCAGTTTTTTTGTTATTCATTAGAGAGTAAAAAAATAAAAATGATTTATCATGTTGTTTTTTAAAAGTAAGGCTTCTTGTTTTCAATTTCTTATGATCTCAATTGAGCAAATTTGTTTTCAGTTATAAGAGTAGAATAGTGTTTGGGTCACTGTCTTTCAAAAAGCTTGCTCTATTTAGCCAAGTTTAATAAATTAGACACAAACTGCTTTAGCTGTAGCAAAGTCGGCTTTTCAGTAGAAGTCTCTCCACAGACTGGCTATACTTATTATAAATGTTTCGCTGTAAAAATAGGAATACCTCGTGTTGTACATCATGGTTTCATTTTAAGAAAGCCAGTAGTAATTTGCTCGTTTGCACCTGTGCTGCAAATTTGTGTCAGTCTTGATCTGCAATTGGAGGCCACAAAAATCAATCCAAGAACCACAAGTGGACCCCAAGCCACACTTTGGACGCCTCTGGTTTGATTTGTAAAAAGCTGTTCAGTTGGTCTTCTCTTCAATCTGCAAATTATCTTTTTTTTTTTTTTTTTAAATCCTTAAAATTTGGTGTTTGAATTTATTTTTGCGATTATTTTCAATAAAGTTCATCTCTTCTTGCTCTGTCCTTTAAGCTTCAGAAACAAAATGTTTGCACCAAAAGTCAGATGCAGACATAGTATGTTTTTTTTGTTGTTTTTTTCCTGATGAAAGTATGAAATGACGGTGTTGAGTTTGACCGAAAGCCAGCTTGTCAATCACCACACAGAAAGATTTTGTCTGCCTTGTTACAGGCCACTGTGAAGGGCCTGCTACCCTGCACCAACAGCAACCAGGTTAACACACACAGTGGAAAACCAGGGGTAGCAGAAGTGACATACTGGTGTGTGTGTGTGCGCGCACATTTCCTAATGAGCTGCAAACGTCTTCCTCTGCTGCCACACAAGGTGAGATGTTGCGTATGAGGAACTTAAAGCGTCAAAAAGGGAAATGAAATTGTCAGAAAGCCAAGCAGTGAGTCAAGAGAAGCAGAAACGGAGGCTATAGGATAACATTTAATTGAATTGTTTCTGTCCGAAAAAAACAACAACAAAGAAACATGCCGGCCTGAAAGAAAGCGTCTCTCGTTCCGACTCTCTTTTGCATACTGGGGCTGTGAGTTGTGGTTCTCTGCATTGTTATCATTGCTGTCATCGCTAACAATGAAAAACAGTGTGTGTTCAGGCGATGGGGGAGGAGCACACACACACACACACACACACACAACGACACAGGAAAAGAAGGAAAGAGCAGCCAGCTGTCGGGCGTCGGAGAAAAAAAGAAGAATGAGAAAAGAAAAAAAAACGTGTGTGATTGAGTACAAAAGGAGAGTATGTTGCAGTGAACTGGCTGAGCTGGAGGATGTAGAGGGATTAGGAAAAGTCTGTAGGACTCTAAGGGAAAATGCTACTCTTCTTTGTTTCACCTCCTAGTTATAAGTTTGTGACATCTTAATAATCTCCTCTCCTCTCTGATTTGGAGTAAATTACCAGCAACAAATTGTATGCAGATCACAGGGCATGTGTTGCCCAGCCTCCCACCAGTGGATATTGAGCTCCTTAATGTGACATATTTAACCAATTATCAGTTGGTTCAAGTCAAACACGGCAGGCTGGCAGAGAGTCCACACGTCTGAAATCAAAGTTTCGTGACCGCACCCCTTAAGGCCATGCGTTGCCATGCCTACCCCGCTCCATGAGTCTGGCCATGTTGAGCACACATGTGAAGATCTATTGATGACCAAATAATGACAGCGTTCTGGAAGTACTGCCCTTCATTCCACTCAAGTCTTTGGTGCTCAACTGATCGACTCCATCTGATTCTGGAGAAGAATCCGATTTGATGAAATCAGATGCATTTCCTTCTACTCGTTCTCACTATTAAACCTTTTGCTGAAATCAGAGGATGAGGATAGAAAACTTTAGAGGTTTATTGAGTAGCACTTATGTGTCCCGTTTCGTTGTACATAATCAAACATCCATCACTTATATCCACTTATCCTTGCAGCTATCTAGCAGTCATTGGGCTAGATAGGTCGGCAGTCCATCAACGCACTTTCAGACCCAAAGACAATTTAGAGAGACCAGTTACCCAACAGTCATGTTTTTGGACAGTGGAGGGAAGTGAAGGTACCCAGAGAGAACCGACATATCCACGGGGAGAACATGAAAAATCATGCAGGATTCGTACACAGGATGCAAGGCAGCACTAGCTCCATTTCTATTAACCATAAAATTAAAGGAAAATAAACGTGCTTGATGGAAGCACTGAAATTTCGGAAAGACATATGATTTTCAATAAAAGCTGTTGTGCTAGGAAGAGATGGTTTTTCAGCACTTTTTTCTCGTCGTACCAATCACGTGAAGACGCCAAAGAAGACAATAGGAAGTTTGTACTTTTCAGGCCCTTTTATACGGAATAGATTTTAGCACCTTTGGTTGTCCACATAGGCTTGGTGGTCTTAATCATTCATATTTCTTGCTTCTGCTTGTGTTGCATGTCTAAAGGGGGAGAGGTTATTTATCACTACATACTACAAAGACAACTTGGTAGAGAAAATCATTTAAAATGCTTTCTATGTCTGATTTGACAAACATAAAACAACATTATTTTTCACCATTGCCCTCAGTCCAGCTGAATAAAACTACAGCCAAATATATATCATATTTGTGGCTGTATGATTTTCTTTGTCACTTTTATTCTCTATTAAATAATGATTACATTTGGCTAGCATAGATGCTGCTTCGTGTCTTTTTAATTTGGGTGGACCATTCTACGCCAGCTCCAGGAGAAGGGCAGCTTGATAAATTTGACCAGCAGCCAGTCAGGAGGATGAAAATACATAAATGAACGTTTAAATAAGTTATTTTAAGTTGTGTTTTATCACAATGATTAAAAAATAGACGTGACAATAAAAGCTTCTTAAAACATTCTGATTCCAAAAAAATTATTAGATTCAATTTCAGTATTTTTGCTTTTTTTTTTCTCACCTTGCTAGTTTTCTGAAGCCACCCTAGCGCCCTCTAGTGCCGTGGCACTCACTTTGAAAACTTCTGCTTCAGATAGTAATCCTTCATAATTTCTCTCTCTTAACTTTGCGAATGTATCTGCAGTTCTCTATATAAAAAAAAACTACTTACATTAATTAGGGGGTGTAAAAAGTTTCCAAATTAAATATTTATTATTCATTTAAATGCGACAAATACAGTAGAATGTGATTTGGTCCATTCTTATTTTAAAAGTCTTGTTTTAATTAGTTGTAAACAGAAAATCATCGTAAAGCTGAGTGTAAACATCACTGATTCTGTAGGAAAAGTCAAATCCGGCTGCCTGCAGCATTCGACTAGTCCAAAACATCAGAGTATAAAAGATGTGACAACTCTGGTACTGCCAAAGTCCTTCTGACCAGAGTGGATTTTCCAGCAGCTGCACTTTTGGGGTGCATTCAAGTATATCTTCTACACTGGATTGTCTAAATATCAAAACAACATAATAGTATTTCATCCTTTCTACTCTCTCTATTTGGCTGTAAACCCCTGAACTCATCTGTATGCATTAGAGTTCAGAATATTCTGATTTAGAATAGCTGAAAGCAATTTGATTTCCACTGAAAACTTTTCAGTTTTTTTGGTTTTTACTTTATTGTCAAATTTAAATCATGGAGCAAATTTTAAT
>CAEFZX010032228.1:0-21491 GCA_903066825.1 Alfaro cultratus
TAAGACATTATTTCTAAAAGACTTTAATCTTCTGTGAAACTTCTGTCTCCCAGGCTGAAGTTATATTGCCCCGAGGACTGCCAATTTTATGGCCTCTTGTTCCTGTGTGATTACACCACAGGATCTTTAGTGAGAATTCCCTTAAATCCTTTAACACAAACCTATCCAAAATGAGAATATTCAATATACCTTTTACACATGCTTTAGGATTAACTGTATCAAGACATTAAACATAATTATTTTCCTCATCACTAGCAATAGTACGATTGCACTTGTGCCACACCCTTTAATTTCTGGATAATAAATTGAACAGTGCCCATTAAGGTGCATCAATGTTAAGAGGGCTCAATACAAATTAATACAAATCTTCATTTCTAGAAATTGTTAAAAAAAAATAAAAAAAATGCATCCTTCTCCTTTCAACGCATATTATACCTTAATATGCATTGATTCATCACATTAAAGGTAAATAAGATACACCAAAGTATTGTGGTTGTAATGTGACATTTCCAAGATATGGAAATGTTAAAGATGCATAACTACTTTGCAAGACTCTGTTAATAACAAAGTGCTATCTGATGTGACATATATAAGCTATATTCACATTTCTACCAGAATTTTAATTGTACTGTTTGCAGTCCTTGAATAATAATTCATTAAAAAACATTATGTTAGCATTCAAATTCACATATCTGTAAATTATGCTTAAAATAAATTGGCGCTATAATGAAAAGGTTGAAAAGATGTATGTAGTCTGTTAAATTTATGTAATGAGATGACATACATAGGTTTTGAGTGAGATTATTCATGGCTCAGCTACAAGCAGGAAATCTCTTAAAATCAATGGGGGAGAGGAAGGGCAACTCAATAGTTTTGATTGGATATATATGCACTTTTTGGAAATAAAATAAGTACCACTACTTAGAAAACAAAAAAAAGTATTGCATTAAAACTGAATGAATGAATATGAAAGAGATTTAAACATGTAGTTGCGTAACCAAGAGTCATGTTTATTAGTTCAAATAAATAGGGTTTATATAGATTTAGTTTCCTGGGGCTTTGGTCAATTGTCTCCTCTGTGAGGACAAAGGTCCCACTTTTTGTTTTGGTTCGATGAGCACCCAGCTGCTCATGCGTGATGAAAAATCAAGCCACTATCCAGGAATTCATTCATCCCATTATTCTGAAGTTAGATGTTGAGGGAGACAAACTTGCACTGGAGGCACACAAACAATCCAACTGTGTACTAATTACTCAGAGGGCTGTAATTTTTGTGGAGTGTTTTATTTAATTATTTTGAGGACTTTTTAAGTTTATTAGCTAGATTAGATAACTTTTTTAGCTATATCTGACAATATGAGTATCAGCTTTTGGAAATGGCTGTAAACTTGGGAGCTATATTTGACTAAACATTAGTCTTGTAGTGAAAACCAGAGTAAAAACAGCCACAGACTAAGCAGCAGGACGGGATCTGTAGCTTGGGAACCAGGAAAGAGACACATAATGGACAAGTTCTTCAAACCCGTCCACAGACCTTCTTCAGATCAGACTAAGAAACAGAGGAACCAACATCATCATCAAGGCACTCGTTCACAGAGGTAGGAGGGTTATTTTTACCCAAAGAGAAAGAAAAACAAAATCTAGAGTTTCATAGTAAACATAAAGCTGAAATCAGATGTTTACAGGAACTGTATAGAAATAGATTGTAATTTTTTCTCACTGTTTACTATTAAATCAGACTACTCTCTCCCTGTTTGTGGTCATTACAATTAGCAAAATTATTTTATAGTTAATTTTTAGTACAATGATACAAATAATGTTTTTGAGCATTTGAACTTTTGTCAAACTCGCATATGATTCCTTAGCATTTGACTTGTTGGAAACATTTGGGTAAAGCATTGTCTTGTTTCCTTGAAGTCTGGCCCAAAGTGGTGTAACCGAGGGAGTTTGAAGACCGTCTTGTTTGCACATTTGCCCACAAATTTTCAGTAGACTGAGATTGGGACCTCGTGATGGTCACTCCAAAACAATGACTTTGTTGTATTATTTGCATCACTGATAGTTTGGAGGACTCGTTCATGCCCAAGCTTTAAAATCCTAGCAGATGCACTGAAATGTTGCTTCTGTATTCACACATAATGTTATCTGAGCATGTTAGCATCTATTTTGTAAGGCGCACCAGTAGCTGCTACAACAAAACACCCACACAAGTTAGTTTACTTCGTGTTGAGATGGTGTTCTAAGCAATACAAACTTCTACCTTGTTTTTACTGTTGTAAAAATTGTTACTATGATTAGTTCTATCAGTTCATAGGACATATCTCCAAACAATAGTGAGCATGTATGATGGTGCAGAAGTTAAGACTGTTGCCTTTATTTCTCCAAAGACCCACAAAAATTAAAAGAGTGTAGAAATGGATGGATGGATGGATGGAAAGATGTCTTGTAACTCTTGTATCATCTTGGCTTTCACAAATTGTTTGGTAAGATATAGGCATAGAATGAATTTACTTTACAGTAAAGTATGGATGAATACTTTACTGTATTCAAATGTCTAACTTTGAAGAAAGTATTTAAAAATAACAAACAAAACTGACTGACATTTTTCTGGCATCCAGCAAATAGAAATAAGTTTGTTAATTTTAATTGACTTTAATCAAGAAACATTCACTTGTGTTTCATGTTCTTTTTTAAAGTATCTGTTAAAATGTGTTTTTAACTCCATGTGTGGATACAATTGGCTGTTTGTGTTTGTTTTTTTAAAAATTTGATGTAGGTATACGAAACTTGATGACAGTGATAGGCATACAGATGACAGCCGGGGGCACCATCGCCGCCACCAGCACAGTGAATATCTCTATGACACCCCCCAACCCAATGCTCAGTATCTGCATCACCAAGACAATGAGAAACTTTACGACCACCGCACTTCTGTTACCCTCTCCAGGGCCTCTTCCTCTTCCCTTTCCTCCACTTCTTCTTCCTCTTCCACTTCTTGGTACACAGAGACAAGTGCTAACGATCCCTTCTCCCTTCAGCATGCTGAGAGGCCACAGCATTCCCTGTCCTGCTCCAATATCTCAGATGTCCGCAGAGCTTTCAGAGATGATGACAGCAGCGAGCCCATTGTCTTTGCCACTGTCAAGCACAGCAAGAGGGGCAACATTGTCAGCAGGTTGGATGACAGCTCACACCAAAGCAGAAGGAATGATCTCTATGACCTGAACAGAGGTCACAGTCGAAGTGAAGAAGGGCTTCTGCAGTGCAATGAAATAGATGGCGGTAGAGGACGGTCCAAAGTGTCAACAATCGACCACGGGCCCTTGTATAAGACAACGAGTCTGAACCGAAGTTTGGCTTTCAGTGAGGAGGACATTGTTTTAGGGGTGCCCAGGGGTCCTAAGAGGGCCATCTCTTCGAGTCAGTTACCCAGCAAGGGGATACTCAAAAACAAGGAGAATAACAATGACATTCGCAAGGCTAAGTCAATGGAGGTACTTTCTCCAAGAGTCACCACGGGAGAAGGTCAAAGTGGGCAGAAAGGGAAAGGGATCACTCAGGTTGAGATAGAGCAAGCACGGGCAAACTTTGTGGAGGGAAAGTTGCAGTTTTCAGCTTTTTTAGATGAGATCACAAAACAGGTCATGAGTCCTTCCCAACTCTCTATCTTTGGCGTGAATACCAATAAAACTACTGAGAAGACCCCTTCCCCAGTCCCCAAACCTGAGCCGGTCAAGCCTGAGCTTCCTCCCAAGAAGCGCAGAGGTGGGAAACGAAGTGACACCGAGGTGCCATTGAAGCAACACAGCAGGCAGGTGAAACCGACCATTGACTCTCAAAAACATTCAGACTGCTCCGATTCGGACAGGCTGACAACATACGCAGCAAGGAAGCACCGCGGCAGCCCCCCACCTCGTCATTACACACCGTCTGCCAGCCATGGACGGAAAGACAGGAGGCCCTCTCCAACTGGAGACTCCGTGTCAGGGGACAGATACGGCAGATATGGGCCTCACCTTACAGATGGAACCAGCACCAGTCCTGAACCAGCCCAACCCAAGCAGCGCCACCACCATAAATACTATCCCAGCAACTTTCAAAACCAAAACCCACATACCCAACACTTCCCTATGCAGATTCACCATGAGGCTGAGCACGGAGGGCCGAGCAACTCGCCTCCACACTCATCCCAGCTTGCAAGACAAGGGTTCGGCTCTGAGTCCTCATCCACAAAGTCCGACTCATCCAGGGGCCGAGACACTGCCTCCACGGCTACCAGCCACAGCTCAGAGCAGGGATGCCAACACCAGTCACAGCCCTTGGGGATCTCTAAGCAGCACAGGGTAAGCTAACACCAATAAAATGTCTGATAGTTTCAGCATAAAAAAGAACTAGGCCTTAGCTGACTGAAATCCAGCTCAAGGTTCTTCATCTGAGCCGTTCCTCACAGTTTTTCACCCTTCAAAGCCCACAGGTGTGAGTGATATTCCAAACCAGGATTAGTTTTCACAAGTTGTCTTTACACATAAAAGGAAAAACAAAGGACATGTTTTAAAAAGGTCCACAAAAGCGGTGTTTTAACTAAAGTTGTACAATCTGTAAGCAACCAAAACCAGCAACAGCCAACCTGTTTCAGTCTACAACACACATTAATGTCAGGTCAAGTCACTTTGGTAAACAAAGCCTGTTAGCCCAAGTTTACCTAAAGTTTATTTAAAACAATGGGAGTTTTCCATTGAAATGAACAATGGAAAACTCCCTTTTCCACCCTTAAAAAGGGTTGGATGGATTACAAAATAAAAGTTCCTTGACGCTGATTAACTCAATAAATAAATTATATTTTATACCGATCAAGACAAACATATATTAATTGAATATGTTCTCTTCTCTTTCCTATTTTGCAGGGAAGTGGACCTCTGACGAACTTATTAAGCATTCATTTGATAGACATGCTTATTATTTCTTAATAATAAATATCACTATGTTTGTTTTTTCCTCCACTAAATACAGATACTAAAATTAAAGGTTGAATTTTTCAAATCTTTTGGTTTGCATAATAATTATATTTATAATTAAGTCCATCAAATGACTCAGCAGAATGAAACTGTTGATTATGGTGTAAAATTAGCCCAGATGAAGCTCTGAAGACAGATATAGCACTAACCCCTCTACGGAATGAAGTGCCTGAGCAAATTAAAAGAAACGTTCCTTCTTTCTTTCAGAGGCACTGCAGCTGAGTCAGAGGGTATGTGTGGGATGTGTCAAATACTCCGCATTGCAAGCTGACTCATCCTCCAGCTATGCAGCAAATGACTCTCCTGTGCTTCTATGGGAAATTTCCTTTGAAAAGCTCAAATTTATCACTATTGTGACGTTTTGTTTGTTCCCGAGGTGTTGCTCCTTCTGTTCTCTGAAATGACTGTGCATTCAGAAAATGAAACAGCACTCCTACAACCATTAGTAGCTCATTCCAGATACCTCGATGAGAACTGGTATGAGGATAATTTTACACATCATTATATAAGACTTCCCTTTCTTTCCATGGGGTGTTGGAACTGCTCATACATGATGACAACAGGAAAAACCGGGGAACATTTTAGTCTCGCAGAACAGATCGATACTTGTGGGACTCCAGGCGTTATTCAATAATTTATTGAATCTCTCAGGTCCTCAGTAATGTGGTCGAGGCGTGTTCTGGTTATACAATCTATGTTGTCCTTGTCGTAACTCTATCCTATCTCTGCTCGGTAATGATATCATGTGAAGCTAGTTCTTTAGTTATAGTTGTAATTTAAATCTCCAAATCTCTGGAATCATGCAAACTGTGAAGTTGAAGAGCTTTGATTCAGCCACAGGGCTGCAGAAATAATCCCTCCCAGATTCAGATACAATCAGAACATCTACAATTTAATGAATATAAAATTCTCTTAAAACATATTTTATAATATTTATCAGAAGCCTTCTGTCCTTATATTTCCTGCCATCTCTCACTTCCTGTCATGTGTTCTTGTCTTTATTATAGAACATGCTGTGCGATCCAGACCACCTTCAGTAAGTGTCCTCTGTGTTTGTCTTTTTTCTGTCTTGATTCGCTCTGTGAGGAATCAAGAGACGATTTATTGATCCGTTAATGAGTGTTCTCCTGTTTGAAAAAGGAGGGGCAGGTCTTGTCATGGAACTAATTTATGTAACATGAAAGGATGTGGGGGAAAAAATCATCAGAATGACTTTTTATATATATAATATACTTAAGTTATATATTTATACTACTATTTGCTGGATTGTCAGAGATGACGAACAAATTTGCAAACAAAAAATATAAAAAATCTTTACTAGTGCAAAATGGACAAAATTTAGTATTTGAATTGTGTGTTATTATATATTTAAAAGTCAGAAATAAATTCCTCTACTACGTCCTAACTGCTGTTAGCGTTACAAACCAATAGCAATGTCTTTGCCTCCAATCAACCCTTTTAAGCAGTAATAGACACAAACATACTCTTCAGATCTGTGTACCTGCGACATAAAAACAGTCCAAAGGTCTTAGATATGCAGCAGCTCTATCAAACTCTGGGGACTTTCCATGTAGGAAATCCCGCATCAGAAATCCTTCTGTTTCATTTTTGCAGTTTACGAGTCCGATGAACCAGAAGGTCCTGGTTTCATTTTCAGTCTACAACTAATCTACACTTCAAATGTAGAAGTGTAGATTCTTCACTTCTGTTCACATGGAGCTTGAAAGTCAATCTTTGGATCTAGGATTGGCATTACATCTGAGCTCAATGCTTTCCCTTTCAAAGTTGGAAAACCATTGGAGATAAAACTGTTAGCAGAACATATTTCTGTTATATGAACAAGAAAAACATGGATAAACAGAGACAGAACAGCAAACTTTCACAACTTTTTATACATGGAGCAGCCATGTTGGATATTAAAATAATCCAATATGGCTAGTTAGCACATCAACAATGAGACAATCAAACTTATTATAGCAGCTACTATAAAGCCCAAATCTCACATCCTGCCACCAACACATAGTGAAACCATCATAATTCAGATGGACACACGCAATAACATGTGATGAGCATATTTATATAATCTAATAGGATTGTAGGTAAGAGAGTTTAGGATTTTTTCCTGTTTTCTATAAAGAGTGGTCCTTTCTTTAAAATGACTCAATTTAAGATAAAACTGCTATGGATGCAACAGCAGGGACTGATTAAATTTATCCAGCAATAACTCAAAACAGGATGTTTGACAATATCCAAGTGTTACTCAGATTTTCCTGATATCCCTTAGCCCTGTCCTTGCAGCACAAAGCAGACATCTCCAGTCCTTATTTATGGAGTCAAGCTGTCCTCCCCTCCCCCATCTCCGTGCTCAGGGCGTTGCAGGAGGAGAATGCTGATCTCCACCAGAACCTGCTGCAGACCGTGGTTTGCATTGAGAGCCTGGAGGCAGAGCTGCAGAGGACCAGAGACGAGCTCAGTCATGTCAAGGAGAAATATAAAAGGTGATTTGTGCAGATAAATAAGGCAGACCTTTAAATGTGCAGCAAGATGACACAAAAAAAATACCACATATAAGAGACAGTTACTGTAATGCAAGGCCTTGCACAAGGATGTTATAGATTAAAGGATCTATGCAGAATTCTGTATCAGCATTACGAGCCATAGAGTTTACCAAATTAACAGAGAGAGGCCCACTAAAACCATCCACACTCGCTGGTCAGGCCCGAATCTGTTACCAAACAACTGCTGCTGCATGCTAAGCACATACCAGCCATTCCTCAGCATGCTGCAACTACTGGGATGAATGGTTGCCTCACACTGGGCTCCAGTTGGGAGTCATTTGTTGCACATTTATTATTTTTAAGTGTACGTTTGTTACTCTCAGACAGCCGCCATTACATGTCTGGAAGCCCAGCTTAAGTAATAATTATGTATTTATTTTCTGTTGTTACAAAGCCTGCTGCAGACACATAGTGGGACAAAAGAGGCAAATAATCTACTGGGAGAGCACCTTTACAAAGCGGTGAGACTTTGGGTGCAATAATAATAATAATAATGATAATAAAAAGACTAATGTGTCGTGTTTCGCAACTTGTTGCATTAAAAGCCTAATGTGTTGCGCTATGCTTCTCCCGTCTATTTGCAGTCGGAGAGCCTGAGCAGTGAGAGAAAATTTCTGCTGAATCGCGTCTCCCAGCTGGGCTCGGAGCTGAACGACGCCCACAGGACCATCGCAGCTCTGGAGAACATTAATGTGAGTATACCGCCATCTAATGGAGACTTATGCACACTTCAGCTCAAGGCCAACTAAAAGCTGTCCTGGGGAGAGGGCCCTAAAATCGATTTAAAAAGTAGAAAAAAGTAGAAAAACTCTGAAAATACCATCACTATTTCACCATAAGTAAAGATAGATCACCAGTATGTGTGACATCTGCTATGTCACTTTTACTGACTCTTATTTTATTACCACCAGATACACATTATTTCTAATATGAGCCTCTATTAAAATCTTTGTTTATTTGCATAATGCATTAAGGTAAAAACATTTAGATTTCATGGCTGATAATAAAATTTTATGTTGTCTTTCCCTGAAGTTGTGGAGTGCAAAATGTTTTTGTTCAGAACAGAGAATGTACACAGATGATCTGACCAGAGTGTCTTATCAGCTGATCGCTCTTCCTGCCAGTATTTGACCCAGCTTGGTGTATTTATCAAACACACTGGGTCACAGTGATCGTCCCACGCTCCTGTTGCCTTAAGCTGGCACTCATAAAAGTATCCATACCCTCCTTTCAGGCATCCAAATCCCCCTCTCTAAATGAAGGTTTTTCTACCTTAGCCATCAGCTAAGCTAATAAAATGCATCAAGATTTGTGGCTAAAATGTACAAAACGTGACAGCACTTTTGCAAGTTGTTTTATGTCAACTAAGGATAAAAAACTTCTTTAACATTCAATGTTATACAGCTTTTTGTGTCTCTAAGTCATTTGAAAAGGTACAAAATCCAAAGTGGACATTTTTATTGATTAGGTAAGCTGTTAAAAGCAAAGGAAGTTTTTGTTCTGCTGATCTCACCACATCTCAGAGTCAGACTCTCTGTCAGGTTGTTTCCAACCTTTATACTCTCTGACTTTGAGGTGAATTGGTCTCACAGAGGTAGTAAGTTATCATTTTATAAAAAGAGAAAAAAGAGTAAAAATGTGTTGAAAACAATTATGCTTGATTTTCATTTGATTTTGTTTGATTTCGTTTCAGTTTCTGTACACTGAAACCAAACGTTATCTCACAGGAAAGGTGAAAAGATGAGTTTAGACACAGATTGAGGGATCAAAGTGCTTCATGGGAAATACAAAGGCTTCACATACTAAACCATGAAATCATGAACTTGAACAAATCCTGAAGCTAAACATCTTTATGTCTTAAATATGCTTCAGGAACTGAGTATTTTGAATAGAGTTGGAGACTTCTTCCTGCTGCAGAGTCAGAATTAATCTAATTTAAAGTAGAAAAGGACAAAACAACAAGGTCTGTGGGCTTTAAGTGTGCAGACTGCCATTTGTCAGCTCTAGGGAGCCTATCAGGACTTTATTTCAGGGGAAATAGAGAGAAAAGTCATGGATGCAGGGCATCAGCCTCTTAATGACTCTTTTAAAGTCTCAAGTAATTATCTGTTTTGTGCAGGAGGGATGTGCTAGACTGAACTATCTGTTTTATCTAACACAGAGCTGGAGTTATCCTCCTTATTCCAAACTGGAAAAATGTTTTGAAGTTTTAAAATGACAAACTTTTGCATATATTTAAAATTTATTTCCAAGAAACATGACTTTTTTGTAATCTAACAAAAGGCAAAAAAAGGTTATTTCTCTTATGTATAGCATAATTATTGATGGAACAAGATATTTTGAATTGCTAAAATAAAAATAAAAAACAAGCAAAAAGAATAAATAAATCTTATTATCACATACACCAAAAAACACAAAGCATTTCACAAAATAACAAAAGCTTGAGACATCCTCACAGTAAAACAAATAACAAAATTTAAGCAAATAAGAAACCGAAACATGATAGAAAAGAAACATCAGTTGTTGCCTTTTACAGAAAAGCTGCTGTCTACAGTAATGATTTTAAAGAGCTTCCATTTTCTGACGATTTCAGGGAGTTGGTCCAAAAATAACGAGCATAGGAACTCAGTGCTGCCTCCTAGTGTCGGTTCTGGTTCTGTGAACAGATCTCTGATGACCTGAGGGGTTTGCGTGTTTCATACCTGAAATTTATTTTGACCCAAGGCGAACTCATTGCCTTCTAGACCATTAGCACAATTTTACAATCTATCTGTTGACAAACAGGACAGGATAGTGTAGGAAAATGACTTAAGGACTTGTGTAAAATTATTTTCTGGGGTTAGTCAGGACTCTGGATTAGATTTGAACTGCAGTGTCCCTCTTTAAAAAGCAACCCTATACTCTGTTTTTAAGTGGATGGTGTAGGTGAGAAAATTTCAGTCTGAAGTCTTCATGTTCACCTTCTTCTGCGGTATTTAGCTCCAGGAGGCTACTTCAGTTTTATCTTGTAACCTGTTATTTTCTGCATTAAGCTGGAGGAAATTCTGACTCGTTTACTCACATTATATTGTACAAACTGATTCACAGAGGACAGCCAATTTGGACATGGAATGTCATTGGCATGTTATTGCAGAAGGTGTTATAGTACTCCATAATCTTTAATTAAAGGAGGTCTTAGTACATTGCCTTGAGGTGCCCCACATCTGAGCTGGGTTTGCTATGATTTTAAATTACCAAATGACACAAAGATTTATTTGACACAAGTCTGTCAAATAAGACTGATCGCTGTTGAGACATCCTTTAGGTTCTTTAATAATCCATTCCCAGTGCTGTGATGTGATTAAAAATCTGACTGAAAACCATCAAAGATAATTTTTTTTCAGATAAACCAACATTTCAATTATCTTGGACAAAAATATTAAATTAGATAGGGACTAATTTAATGTTCAGGGAAGCATCCAGATCAATGTTTAATGAAGTGATCCTGATCCATCTTTATTCATGCTTTAGAATTTTTTTTTTCTTCTACATCACTTTTTTTATTTCCTATGGGGCCTGGTTCTTCTTTGTCTTTCACTTGCTCACCTTCCTTAAACTTAAGCATAGATCTCACAGTCAACACATAAATGTTTAGCACTTCTAAACATTTGTAAAAATGTTAAAATGTGGAAATGCTAAAAATGTATGTTGTACAGATGAACCTCAAATATGTGACATTAGTTCCCTGCAGGTCTTTCATAATGTCACATCCAGTTTATTGCAACATAATACCTTTGATTTCTTTACAGATTCATACTAAGACAGTAGGGAATTACATTTATTACAAGCGGAAACTTGAATTACACAATTAAATATGGTCATACGTTATTTAATGATGTGATTCTGTATTGAAAGGTCAATTTTAAATGACACTTCTTCAAGGTCTTCAGAAGGATTTCCCAGATTCTGTGTGAAAACCTATTTTGATGAAGATATACTGAGATTCGTATGTGGTATGTGTGCTCCGTCTTGGTTGGTTTGGAGAAAGTACTGTTTGTGTTTGTAACTTTGGTCTGCTTTATTCCTAAATCTAAATCTGAATTTGGTCTTATGGATGTTTCTCAGCTCCAATCAGCTACAGATTGACGTTTTCTCCTTCCTCTTAACAAAATAAACTCTTGCTGTTTGGATTTAGGTATAAACTTGGAGCATTTTAACTCATGTATATAATTTGATCTAAACCAGTGTTTTTCAAAGTGGGGGCCGCGGTCCCGTTGGGAGCCACCAGGGGGCGCTTTGAGGCCTCAGAAAGATGGAAGGAAGCTTTTGAAAAAAATAAAATAAAATAAAAAATTTAAATCAAATACTTTTTTTAATCACAACTTATTAATATATATTTTTTTAAATCTTAAAATCTAATCTGTTTTCAGTCATTTTTGTAAAATATAAATTGAAATAACTTACTGCATTATTACTTGAAATACTCATCGTGTTGATTGGCTGCCAGTGAAATTCGTGGAGCCGTTTCACTTCTCAAGCTAGCTTAGCAAGCGCAAAATGGACAAGATTTTGACAATATCAAGCCCAAAGGAATGCCCTGCTGCAAAAAAAACCCCTTAGAAACTCACAGAAAACTAAAATCAGAATGCATGAGGCAACATTTATGTTAAATAAATGTGTTATGGAATAGTGAAAAAAGTAAAAAAATATATTTTAAAAGTTGGTGTTTCTTTACCTTGTCTGAAAGTTTGCAAAGGGGTCTTTGCCCAGAAGCTAATTGTTTAGGGGCCCATGACATGGAAAGGTTTTGATCTAAACCTCTGTTGTAGCTCCGCTGTACCATTTGCAGCTCTAACAGCAAATAGTTAACGTCTGTTTGGTTTCTTCCCTGCAGGTGCCAGTTTTGGTAAAGGAGCTCCTGGAGAAATATTTTGGTTCTGCTGAAGCCATTCAAAATTTTCTCACAACCTCTTTTCTGACCAGCCAGGCCCAGCAGACAGATGGCCAATCCTGCGATCCCAAAGCAGAGGAAGCAGCGCAGGGTTGCCTGAGCGAGTCAGAGGCAGGTCGGCAGAGGGTCACGGCCTTCATGCCGATTAAACAGGCTCTGACCCCAGCTAAAAATGAGGGCAGTCTTCCAGGCCAGCATGAGTCCACTCACAGCCCATCGTTCTCTCTGGCTGACATGGGAGCTGTTTCCTATAAAACCACAGCTCCCAGTTATCCTGCCAGACCACAGCCTGTTTACCCACAAACCCAGCAGCAGTTACTGCGGAGCGCTGCCCACACCGACACCGCTCCAGACCCTCAGCACGCCCATGTAGCAGGTGACAGATGGGAAGGAAGAGGAGGGTTGAAGGTGCTGCTCTTTGAGCAGGATGCAGGGGATGTGAACTCCATGTCGGCCCAGCAGATCCTGGATGATTTCATGCATCATCTGCAGGCACACAAGGAGGCCGGGGGAGGGAAGGAGCAGCAGAGTGGGCAGGAGTGGATGAACGGGGTGGAACAGGCGGGGAAAGTGGGAGACTGAGATTGCCATCCGAGGAGTTTATTCCTGTCCTAATTATTTGCCAGCAGTGATTGTTCTTTAGGTGGCTAAAAAAGTCAGAGGTTGTAGATTTATTTAATTAATACATGATGTTGTGTTTGTAGAGTTTTATATAGCTGAATAAAGCTAGCACCTTAAAGGTGGGAAACTTATAAACAGTTCAGAGCAACTTTGCGAACAAAAAGAAGAGATTTGTATGTGTCATCTGGAATGTTGCATCTATAAAAGAAGCAGTAGATATTATTTTTTAATATTCACACAATGTGTTTTCTATCAAAGCATGTTGTTAGTTGTAGTCCCCAAAACAGTGCAGAATGTACCGTTACATATCTGTAACACTGAATAGAAAGTCCTCATTAACTCTCAAAATGTAGGACATTTGTTTAACAGCTAAACAAAAATAGATTTTGAATAATAGACATGATTTCAGATAAAATTGTTCACTCAGTTTCATTTACTCAGGCTTCAATTGAGCCTTAATATGAATTAGCACAAGCAAAGACAAAAACAAACTAAAAATATATACACCTGGGGTTACAACGACAAGAAAAAACACACTGGAAAGTTTAAACAGAAGGTCTTTCTGCTAATTTTATGTAATTTGTGCAATAAGTCTTTCTAACTGAGGAAAAATACAAGTTTAAAGAGAAAATTGGCAAAATTCTAAGAAAATATCTCAAACATGTTGAAAAAATATTTGGCCACACTTGAAATGACGTCTTGTTTAAATATAAACTCTTTAATATGCCGTTGGTTTCCATTTTTCAGATGTAAGAACTTCTCCTCGTCTTGGAGAGGTTTTCATAGAGCATTTCTGTGTTGATTGTGTGCACATTTGTTCTGTAGAGCATTTATGAGGTCAGGCACTGATGCTGGACGCAAAGGTCTGGCTGGCCTTGGAATCTCTATTCCAAACCTGTTTGATACGTCAAGCTAACTGGATTAAAGTCTGGATTATGTCAATGAGATGTCATAAAATGTCTTTATTGGACTATAATGAATAAAAAACGTTTAACTAACTCTCCAATTAAAAGTGGAGGCCATATGCTTTTGTTAATGTTGTCTATCTCATCATATGTAATACTTTTAAAATGCTTTCCTGTGTTAGCCAGCACTTTAATATGAGTTAAGTGTGTGAGTAAAGATGAGTATAAATCCATAGATGCACATACTTCACAGAATGTATAATTATTTAACACAATGGTCCTTCCATGTTAAAATAATAGAGGCTCTTTGCTGTTTTAGTCACTTTGATGTACAATAAAATATGAATGTAAGTAATATAAATGGATTTTCAAGCTGTAGATTAAATAAAGAGCAAAATTAAAATGATTTTAGTCTGTATAATTTCAGAGTTTCACTATTAAATGTGCACAGTGTGTTAAATCTGTGTGTCTATCTTACTGCTACAAATAAAGATGCGTGTAAATGGCTTGGAATATAGACTTATACCCATTTATAATTTTTGTGTAATAATCATCAACTTTATTTCTTCCTTCAAGATGAAAACCAGATTTAAGTGAGATTAATGAATTTGCAGGGCACAGTTTTTTGGTTTTTATTTGCAATATACGTTTGTATAAATAAAAATGTGTGTTGTTCTTAGCATGAAATACCAAATGAAACACTGTGGTGTGAATACTTTTACTAGAAACTGTAAAAGTTAATATACAACTCACGTCAAGTTAACTGGAGCTCTGATTCAAGCTGTCATAAATACTTAAAATGACAGTTTAAGCCAATTGGTCTCACCTCACAACCTCCCCACATAATCCTCTGCAGGCATATCTCCTCTCATACTTTCACTGTTAATGCTGTTTAAGAATCATTTTACAAACAATATGGACTTGGTTTTAATTTTTTTAATTAATAAAAGTTTATTCTAAGTCCAATTAATCCTAACTAGGAATCAGAGAATTGAGAAATTCAGATCATTTTCACTCAAAACTGCACATCAAATCAATTTGCTTTTATGTGAAACAATAATCAGATTGAGATCAGTCTTGTCACTTAGTTGAAGAAATTATTGAGGCTTTTGACAGCATAATAAAACATGATGGTGAATAAATTTAGCTTTATTGAGACTCTGACAGACAATAACCCTGTAATCTTCAAACAACAATAAAGCATTTCCTGTTTCTTTGGCCTCCATATTGATCAACCTGACAAGTTTCAGGTAAGGCCTACTGTAGATACTGTATACGCCAACAGACTCGCCCATTGCGATGTGTCCATCAGAACAAGTTTGCTGATCAAACACTGGCCTGCTTTCCAATTGGCCCCTGGGTTTAATAGGATCCTGGAGACTCTGATGGGGGATTACGATTCCAAACTCACCACTTAGCCCAGTCTCTTTCACCTCCAACCATGGCTGCAGCGGTTTAGGGGGGCGCCGCACCTGCACAGACCCAGAGGGGTGCCATCAAAAGACAACATCACATCACAAGGAAGAAATAGGTGGTTTCAGCTTGAAGGAAAGGGGGGGCCTTGTGGAAAAATCTTTAGAAAAACCCTGTAAACTCTGGAAACGGATTATTATCTCTTTCATCCTTATTTCGTTTTCATCTTTTATCCTCTTTAACTTTTCTGCTGTGGTCTCCACACCAATTTGGATTACAAGGAATCTTATTGGCACAATTTCTCCAACCGAGTAAAATAATTTGGATTATCCTCTGAGGTCGACTGCGTCCTTCACCAACTCAAGGATCTACCTGCTTATCCGCTCCACCTGGAACAACTTAGATGAGCTCAACCTGCTTATAACTCACCAAGCAAAAGGCCTGCACCAACAACTGATCACTCCAGCTGCAAAGTTAGTACGACACTGAAACCACTTTCTCTCTCTCTTGTGAACTCTGTCAGCTTTTCTGCACACCTGGATAGATTCCTTATCTCACGTTTCTCCCTTGTCTTTGTACTGATCGTTGCATGGTAGTAAGCCATGGCGCTGCTGAAGATGAAGTTCAGCCAGCAGAGGCGGGTGCGTCTGGCCCAGGGCCTCTGGCTGCTCTCCTGGCTGGCAGTGATGTGTGGGGCCTTCATCTTTTGTCTGGGGGTTTATCTCAAGATCGAGCTGCTTCGTAGAGACGAGGTAGAGCGACTCTTACACTCACACGGATGATGAAGCACGCACTAGATGCCCAAGTGGTACTAAAGTTTAAAAACAACAGATCTGTCTATTTAGAGTCAGACAAATATGTGACTGTTTGCTCAGACATTTGCTTCGGAGCGTAGCAGTTTACCGAGCCCACTCCGCTGTCGCTTATCTGTCCTTTAAATGTAAACTTTGCTTAATCCTTCAACAACAAAACAGACAAAATACAAGTGTCAACATGCGCACTCATGCATATAAAGTCATGTTGGGTGCAGCATGCTGAGAAGCTTCTTTTAGACCTCCGCATTTCTCTTCCAGAATCATTACCATGCAGTGTGTATTGATTGCTGAGGTGGCCAGCAGGTGAAGGTTACAGCCTCTGGAAGAGTTGTGTATTTGTTCAAGCCATCCAGTCACCGCATGTGATTGGCCACTATTGGATTGTAGAAAAAATGGAATCATTGAAATCCAGACGACTACACAGGAAAGCTGCAAGGCATGAGCAAATGCCTTAGTATATCGATTGATCTCCACAAGGATAATCCAATAGATTAACCCTCAGTGTGACTGAGTGATGAAGCATTTGAAAAATGGTATCAGGAAGGATTTACGAAAAATATTCTCTTTAAGTGACGAAAAACATCATTAATATATATATGTTTTTTGCATTTTGCTCCACTTTATTGTTAAAAAGACTGATAATTACAACAGGAACCAACACAATGGGTATTAAATGTCATAAATTAATACCCTTTGCTTTGACAGAATACCTGTAAATTTAATAAACAACAAAAAAACAAGAAAAGTTGTTTCAATAGCCAGCACAGCATATAACGTGGTTTTGTTTGTGTCATAAATCATTGGTAAAAATGTAAGCGGTGTCACAGGATGTGTAATTGAGATGTGACAAAAATTGGGGTTTATAACCAGCTTTAGCTAGTTAATCAGTAGTGCTAATGCTAAGCTAATGCTAAACTTGCTAGTAAAACATTTAAATGCCACCTTTACTTATATTTACTACTATTTCGCTAACGTTTTTTGCCTTAATCAGGATCAAAATCTTATTTTTATGTTTTTTTAAAGCTTGTCAACAATCCTGCTGATGATCAAAATAATTATAATAATCTGAGACTCGAAAATATTTAAGTTTTATTATTGCATTTTAATAATTTGTTGGAATTTGCTAAATTTATTTTTATGTCTCTTTGTTGGTAAACATACATGAGTTTTTCTCTAAAATATTGTCTACATTCAACACATTTTTTCTAATGTTACCTTTATTTAAGCAGGAAAGTCCCAATGAGATTAAAAACCTTTTTCTCAAGGTAGTCCTGGCAGAGAGGCAGCAAAGGTTTAATTAAACATTACGTTAAATTAAAATGTTTGCAAACTGTTTCACTAATTTAGGTTAAGTCAGAGATGTCCAACTCCAGTGGGCTGCATGTTTTAGAAATGTCCCTGCTCTAACTCAGCGCGCTGATTCAGCTCCTCAACATATCTCCTAGCTCAGCAGAGGGTTGCTAATTAGACACTCATTTAATTCAGGTATGTTAAATCAATAATATCTAAGCAATATTTAAGACACGCAGGACACCGACTCTTGAGGACTGACCTTGAGTAACCCTGGAAAAAGTGGTTAAAATCTAATAGTTTGTTTAATTAGTGCAGGTTTTATAAAAACTCAGCAAAATATCTTCCAAAACTGATGACTGATTGACAATCAATCAATCAATCAATCAATCAATCAATCAATCAATCAATCAATCAATCAATCAATCAATCAATCAATCAATCAATGGATTATTTACCTAATGGATATGATGGTGTTTGAAGTAGTGAGGAAACAATTGCATTATCACTGATAAAATTCAGATAAGTGTGTTAAATCAAATGTCAACCAATCAATTAATCAATCATATTTGTGCACAAAGAACTTTAAAAACAAATACTTGGCCACAGTGCTGTATAGCAAGCAAAGTAACACATGACAAAAATAAAAATTTTAATAAATAATGGTAAAAACCTATGCAAAAAGAAAAAGGAAAATATACATCATTAGAATATCTCAAAAGAATCAAAGATTTAAAAAAAAATATTGATTAAATCTGTCTTTTGTGGAGGCAAACTGTTCCACAGTGTCAGGGGTGCCTCTGCAAAGCTCTTTCATCTCTGGATTTACAATAAACTTCAGCTGCTGTTAGAAGCATCTGATCTGCTGACCTGAGATTTATAGTTGGAACATAAGCATGCAATATTTCAGAAAGGTCTTAAGAGACTTAAAAACAAAAAAGAAAATATTAAATTCAACCCTTTTGGACAGTCTTGCAGTTCACAAATAAAGAAAAGAAGAAAAAAGTTAAACTACAATCAAAATGTATTTTCATCAACTATTTTAAAAGTTCAGTAATAACAGCAATAAAAAACTAAAATGATTCACAATAATAATGGTAATATTTCCAGGTTATGCCCAGTAGGAATCTAAAATATATCTTTAATTTAATTATATAATGAAAAATTAAACTTCTCAGAAAATGCTAACAATGCTAAGGCTGCACATTAGCAAACAGGCTATCTTTAGCCTGTTTGCTAATATACCATTATTAGTTTTAATGCCAACATTAGCTAACATTGACATCCACATCATACAAGATGCTAACTTTAAGTATTTGGCTTACTTCTGCTAATATGCCAACATTAGCATGTTATAAAAAAGTAGCAGCTTTCTCTGATGGTAAGGACAGTTTGTTATAATTCAAAGAAAAAAAAGTTTGAAATTAATGGTGAAATCTGGTTTGGAATAGCAACATGACACATATAGTATTATAAATCCACTTAAAGTTAAGCTAAAAGTCTAACAAATGTACAGATATGATGAACTTTGTGTAAAGAAGCACATCTATCAGATAAGAAAGTGAAAAGGGAGAGGAAATTATAAAGTGACAGCTGCATTCTTTGACTCTTCTCTCGTTCTTGAGGTGATGGAGAACACAGAGATCCATGTAGTACCAAACCTGCTAATGATGGTCGGCCTGGCCTCCATTGGAGCCAACTGGGTTGCCAGTCGGGTGTGCCAGGACTCTCTGGATGCCAGCCGCTTCCCCCGCTGGAAGGTCCCCTTGCTGGGCTGGTATGCTGTGGCCGCGCTGCTGTGCTGCCTGCTCCTTGCTGTGGTCGTCCTCAGTTATGTCCTGCAGGGGAGGCTGGAAGAGTCGCTGAAGGTGAAAGTCACAAAAACTGGGTATTGATTCCAACAGATCAAGAGGGTGAAATACAATGTGACAGTGTGACCTTAGTAGGTTAAAAGGGTTAGCTGATCTGAATACAAGATGAAGATGGAGTAGTCTAGGAAAACTGTGCTAATGGGTGAAGAAATTGACAAGAAAATATGTGAATTTTTTTTTTTGACACATTTATGAATGAAAACACCTAAAAATTGTTGGAAATTTCTTCACATTTTTAAAACCTGTTACATTTAAAGATTAAAAAAACAAGGCAAAATTTTGTTTTTAGAGTACATCAGTGTTTGATCCTTGAGGCTCACTATCTGTCATGTTTTAGATGTGTTTCTACTTAAGCATCCTCTGCCTGAAGCCTGTTCATCATCCAGTCATCTAAGTTTTAGTAAAACAACTAAAACATGCAAGACAGAGAGGGTCCTGGTAACTGGTACTAGAACTAATGCATTATACAATTCTCTAAAACATTTTGCAAATGGTATTCTTTGTTGTTAGGTGGGCCTGAGGAACGGGATCCGGTTCTACAAGGATACGGACGTCCCTGGCCGCTGCTTCCAAAAGGAGACCATTGATCGTCTGCAGATGGAGTTCCGCTGCTGTGGAAACAACAACTTCAAGGACTGGTTCGAGGTTCAGTGGGTCAGCAACCGATACCTGGATTTCACTTCTCAGGAAGTCAAGGAGTGAGTAAACAACAACAAATACACAAGTATGATATGAAATGAAGAGAAATGAGATCAAAAGCAGAGAACCTAAAGTGGTGTGGGGTGTAAGAGAGAGAACTGGGCTGCATAAGTGACAGATGAGCGAACTTCACATCCAGAAAGGTCAAACTATATGTTAGAGAGAGAAAGAGAGGAAGCATGATGTGTAGAGGAGATGGTTTAAAAATAGACCTGGCCTTTAGTTTTGAAAAGAGAGACAGAGAGATTGAAGCATGAGAGTATTGGTTGGTCAAAGATTAAATAAGTGAAAGGCAATGAGTAAACAGAGGTTTTGACACGATGCCACTTGTATTGATGTGCTCTTCACTTCTCACTAAGCCGAATCTCAGGCCCTTAACATTTTTTAAAAGGTTTTGTTCCTCCTATCTCCTTTCACTTTTAACCTTTATGCTTCTTCATCATTTTCATTTATTACCTGCAGTCGTATACGGAGCAACGTGGATGGCCGCTACCTGTTAGATGGCGTTCCTTTCAGCTGCTGTAACCCTGCCTCCCCTCGGCCTTGCCTGCAGAACCAGCTGACAGATAGCAGGGCCCACTACAACTATGAATACCAATCAGAGGAGCTCAACCTATACAGCCGTGGCTGCAGGCAGGCTTTAACTGACTACTACATGGGTTTGATGAACTCAACCGGACCTGGTGTGCTGTCAGTCATCCTAATTCAGGTAGGCAAAGGTGAAAAAATGCAGCTAGGAAGTAAATCAGTAAGACTGAATAGTTTATTAGCAGATTGTGCATTTATCTTTCAATTTAAGTAATCAATGTTGCACAGAGAGTTAAATATAAAAAAACAGTCATGGTCCAACCACATGTTCAAAACAATGCAAACAGAAACAGTTCTATTATTGAAGATACAGAGTGACCTTGGCTACAACTGCATTACAGAAAATGGTAAAGAAACATTAACAAATCTCATTTTCCGCAATGCAAGCATGTTCTAGTAAAGGACAAGAGGTTATTTGTGAGAAAAACTTTTTAAACTGGCTATGGCTAATTGTGTGAGGGTATCAACCAGTCTAGGCGAAAATCTGGCAATCTTATCCAAGTTTGTGTCAATGTTGAACAATGTTGGGTGGCCATTGACCAATGTCAGGTGGACAGTAGCCAATGTCAGGTGGACAGTAGCCAATGTCAGGTGGACAGTAGCCAATGTCAGGTGGACAGTAACTAATGTCAGGTAGACAGTAGTCAATGTCAGGTGGACAGTAGCCAATGTCAGGTAGACAGTAGCCAATGTCAGGTGGACAGTAACTAATGTCAGGTAGACAGTAGCCAATGTCAGGTGGACAGTAACTAATGTCAGGTAGACAGTAGCCAATGTCAGGTGGAC